>NQII01000749.1:134842-146081 GCA_002778355.1 Clitarchus hookeri
AGTTACCAAGGCCGGGATATCGGAACCCGGCCACGTCCGTCAGCCGCATCAGTCAGTCGCAACATTAAGGGGTCAGCCATATCGGAACGCGAAACGCAGGGCAGAATCAGAGACAGTTACCAGAGATACGTCGGACGAGTAGTATCGCCACACCGGGACGCGTATGGCGACAGGCATTGGGAGCCGGGAGCGCGGAGTCAGCCGCACGAGAATCACAACATTNGGGTGCAGGGCATAATCAGTTAGTCAGTTACCGCATCGGCCAGTTAGTTACCAGCCAGTTAGTTACCGGTCAGTCAGTTATGACGCACTGAGAAGGCGGAGTCGAGTGGTGAGCTCCAACAAGGGGGCGCCATGTCGAGCTAGTAGGATTAGTCCAGTGCAGCCCGTAGTCGAGAAGGACGGGTGGGGGCCTGCCCCGTGTCCCTCGCCGGGATGTGGTATGGAAGAAATCAGTCAATTACAACCCTATGCCGAGACCGGGAGCGAGTGGTGAGCTCCAACGAGGAGCGCCATGTCGATAGGAAGCCAGCTGAGTGCAACATAACAGGGCCATCCAGCTCACCAGATCTCATCTACTGCCTGAACGTATACGGGCCATCCAACTCACCAGACCTCAACTGCCAGAACAACTACCACGCAACAAGTACAGATAAGTAACATCGGCGTCACTCAGGGACGTGTCCTGTCACCTAATGCCCCCACGGCGTCGGAAACGTAGCCAGAACAGTGTAATCAGCCGTTCAGGCAAGAACTCGCAGGGCGCTAAAGTATGAGTAAATTCTTGGCACAAGGTGCCGGGAAAGTATGTATAAACTCCCGGAAAAGTTCTGGAAATGTATGAATGAATTCCCGTTAAATAAACCGGTTCAAAACTAAGTCGTGATGAAGTCATTGTTTGATACCCTCAACCTTCAAGGCACCTTATAGTCTGTGCCATTTAACATTAACTGTAGACCCTACGAACCATCCTGGACACCACAGGTGGGGAGTAGCGTCAAGGTTTGTCTTTGGACCCTCCTTCATTTGGCACGCGCTGGGTAACTTTGCGCCAATAAATGAATACTTCACAATTTTGTGCCCCAATCAAGTGCAGTTCACTCAGAAAGGGCGTGGCTTCACATCTCTGCAGCAGCCAATGCAAAAACGACGCCGGCTCCGGTATATACAGTACCGTGAAGTTCAGCCTGATACCAAATAACAACGCATTTTTTGCATTTCTCTTCTTATAAGTAGAGACCTGCAGAATTCGCAGATTCATTTTGGCACAAGATAGAATTCAAAACACGTGCGTTTATATAAGTTTGGCCATTGAACCACACAGTGTTTGGCACCTCTTGGAGAACACTGGTCAAATTGCCGCCTTCCACTGTGGCAGCAGACAACCGATGTGCTGTTGATATCAGCATATTTGTACATATAACTTTACAGTCTAGCCTGCACGTCATTGAACTCGCGAATTTTTCAGGTCTCTTCTTATAAGTATAATGTCTAGATGAATTTGCGAAATTACTGGGTCGGTACAGGTAAGGTATGGCAGTCTAACCTGTGCAGAAATATTTACTCGACAATCAGACGCACCTAGTTATGGTTTACAGAAGTGTGATTCATGGAGCTATACGCTGCTCATCACTGTTAGACATTTCTGTAGATTTACGGAAACTTCTACGGAGATTTAGAGTTAATTTACGGAAAGGAACTTCGTAATGACGAATAACGGAAATGAGCTTTGTAAATTCTTATGACTTTTTAAGTCATTACAGTGCAGATGATACCTGAAGCGTATGAAATCCCATCGTCACAATATTACTTCGTGTAAAATAGCAGTAGTTGAGTGGCGAACCACTCATGGAGTGGCAATTCGTTGATTCTTGTTCAAATTCCGCTACACGACAAAACATTCTGTATACACAGTCAGACACGCACATAACCTCTTTTTATAAACCACAAATATAGCAAGCGCTCTAACACGACTTGAAACTAAGCCAGGCGCGTTCGTCACTTTCACGTAAAATCCATATTTTCAAAATACTACGTGTAAATGTGTGGTAGGTGAGTCTTTCGAGTTATTGATTGTAATTTTTTCGATTCGCGTTCAAATCCCATTACAGAACTAAACATTTAAACTTTTTTTTTAATTTATCGGTTATACAAAATGAAGTACATTACGAAAATAAAACTCTTTTTCATACCCCTGTTTGTAAACCTGAAGTAAAAAAAAATTGCGCACACTCTAACTAACTAGAAATTGAGAGGTACATGCATAATTCCATATAAATTCCGTATTTACAACATTATTTCTTGTAAAAAGCGTGGTAGATGAGTGGATAATGTATTGGACTGCCAAAAATTTTTTCAAGTCCAAATCTCGCCACCGGACATTTTCTATTTTTATAGTCATTTTTATTGAATGACCCACATAACGAAAGTAAAACGTTTATTTTGTTACCCCTTTTTATAAAGAGCAGATTTGAAAAGAAAACAAACTTGCAAGTTTGTAGACACGTTCCGTGAATTCACGGAGATTTAGGTAAAATTTATGGAGAGGACGCTACTGAAAAAAAAAAAACGAAGAGACCGTAATTTAACGCAGATGTCTGGGAAATTTGTAACCGGCATTTTGCGTAATATTTTTCTAACAGTGCGAGAACTTTGGAAAATATCACTGTCCCAACGTGCATGTATGTTAACGACTACACCGACTGAACATGTACTTAGTTAAGTAGGCGGGCAACAACAGAGGGAAAGTAGTTTGATTTATTGACGTTGAATTAAAAGTGTTAGGTTAACATTTGTGAATACTGAAACGATTTATTTTGCTTTCTGTTGTTTGAGAAAATTTGTAAAATGTTTACTTTTGTGATGATTCCACAGTTTGACTTGACCAGCGCACTCATAATATGATCAGACTCACTTAAATTGTTAATTTTACGATTGGTGGAGGAATATACAAAATGCATACAAGTGGATCATAAGGGAGTTGGCCGCACATCATTTCATTATTTTATACTTGTACGAAACACTGTTCAACTTGTAGACATTAATTATAAGTACTCTTTCCTCGCATAAAATAAACTTAGATCGCGTAGTTTCTGCATCATGGCGTCACAATCGCAACTTTAGAGTTTTTAGGAGGCACAAATAAAATGAACTAAATCGTTTACAGAGAATTTAACAACGGCAACTGAAAGGTCATATCTTAGCGAAACTTATTTTACAAAAAAATTATAGACTGCTACAAATAAAAAACATGCAAAAGTGTCCTTATTTTAAAACCTTTTGTTGCGTTATTATAAAGATTCCTTGAAATAACTCGTGATATCTTATTTAAACGTAAAATTATCTTATTTCGGTAAGTGAGTTGGTTTTTATTATTTGTCTATCCCAAAAACAATGAACGTGCGATTTTTACAGGCCGTTATATAAAAAATATGCCTACCAAAAAATTGTAATGCGAGGAAATACTACTCGTAAGCAATGTACACGAGNAGGCCGTTATATAAAAAATATGCCTACCAAAAAATTGTAATGCGAGGAAATACTACTCGTAAGCAATGTACACGAGTTCAACAACATTTCGTACAAATATAAAGTGATGCAGTTTTCCGTGCTGAGCATCCTTAAAAGTGCGAAGCTTACGGTGAACAGTCTTCATATCCGTGCATCAGAGATAAAAGGCACTATGTGTATTTTACAAAATCGGGGGTTTGACACTGTATAATTGCATTTTTCGCGCTATTTCCGAGTTGCAAAGAATTATATACTACAAGAGATAATCAGTAATATATAGCGAGTAAGAAGGGTAATAAGTGCCATCATGGTATCGGGGTAAATTGCACTCATGTAAGTGTTCATATNAATATATAGCGAGTAAGAAGGGTAATAAGTGCCATCATGGTATCGGGGTAAATTGCACTCATGTAAGTGTTCATATTTGTGACATAGTGCCCATTACCTCCGATGCACATGTGTGTACACATCAGTGGCGTGTGGTGAGGTGTTGCAAGGTAAGCTGGTGCATGCTCAGTGCTGTACACACTCGGCGCCAAGCAGCAGGAACCAGTAACCAGAGTGGAGCCGGGAGAAACTGGATGTACTGCGGCCACTCACGAGAGAGCAGCGAGGCAGCCATTACACACGTGCTGTGACGTCAACTGCACTGCTACGTCCAAGTGGCCGATGTGTCAACTAGCAGACGGTTAGGTACAGCAGAGAGCGAAGCAGAGCTTGCCTTGCAACACATATGCGAGAGCAAGTGGAAGCTGGTTACCGGAAGGAAGGCAGGATGATGGACTCGTACTCCTCGATAGTGCACTCCTGTATGAGGAAGATGATTGGTTGCAGCACGGAGGCCAGGACCTCCTGAGTCTTCATCTCCTGCTGGAGGCACGGCCACACGTGCTGGAGCCACAGTTTCTGCCAACACAACACACAGTCATACCAACACACGCTGTTTACATCGTGCAGTGAGCGTGGGGTAGAGCGATCTCGCTGCCTGCGCAGTACTAGTCTACCTAACTGCTTTACTGCCAACACGACTATCATAAACGACGTGGATGTGGATTTGAGGTTAGAACACTGTTTAGTAAACAAGTGCTTTGAAATTATACTATAATTTATCTAACCAATTTTTAATGCAACTAGATTAAATTCGAATTGTTAAAAGTATAAAATTGTATTCATATAAAAGAGTTTTCTCTTGGAAATTAAGATATAAACGAACACTTTCATCATTGTTGACCATGTGACTTTAAGACAGTCATGTTGCTTTGGAGCAGGTCAATGTTGGGTACATGCGCAGAAGACGAAACATCGGTCTACCTCATCTTCAGTATATGGTTATATATATATATATATATATATATATATATATATATATATATATATATATATATATATAGGTAACATCCCGGAGTTCTGCCAATTCTGACCTGAATAACAACTATTACTATANTATATATATAGGTAACATCCCGGAGTTCTGCCAATTCTGACCTGAATAACAACTATTACTATAACTGTTAAAGTCTATTCGCGGTTACTTCACATTTTTTGAATCAAACCATTGAAAAATCACCCCATGGATGACGTGTTTGGTTTTCCCCAAAATATGTCGTGTATAACAGGCGTTTTATACTTGTGTTAACATAACAGTTGTTTACTTTATTATTAAATTAAAGTATTATTTTTTTCCCATAAATTATTATTTAATACGAATACATCGGTGAGAAAATAGGTGCATTGATTATGCCTAGTAGAAATAGTTCTAATGCGAAGTATTATTACACTGGGTGCCCACGAATGCGATGCTCTGTCCCTTTGGTGTAATTTTCTAGACTCTGATAAGCTTTGCCTGCATGAGGTGGAGGAATATCCTGGAAGTAGAACCTTAGCAGGGCTTCAGAAAAGTTGGAAGTAACCGTGAATGGACTATGCATGCTGTTTCCATTTGTAATATCTTGCAGTTCTACTAACTCTTATCACAACCTCCGGTGCTTCTGCAACCATACAGAGTAGTTATATTAATGTGGGTATTAACTGGAACCTAGATATTACACCTCTGTATGAACACATATTTTCTGGTTGGCTGTAAACACGTCACAGGCCTGGATGTGTCAGCAGTCGGCATTGGGCTTACTCCTGTTTGTGTGGGTTTGGTAAAATATGTGATTATGCCACCAGTGGAAAACATGTTTGCAACACAATTGAAGAAATTCCCTTTTTTTGGATAAGGTGTTAGCACAGCCATTGCATAAATATGTCTCAAATATTAGTAGCCTTCCTCTGGCCACGTTTTAATACATCTACTCTGTTTTCTAGACATATAAGATATCTGTTTTCAAAGTACATAAAAAAAAAACTAACCGTTAAACAAAAGTCTAAAATACTGTTTGGTCAAGTGGTTTTGACTTTTCTGTAGGGAATTCGTAGGGCAGTTTTGGGGTATGCCGCAGAATACGAAAATCCGTCAAACTTATGTGCGTAAAATATCTAATGTTGTTTTCAAGCAGAAAATAAATACTCTCCCACAGATTAAATAGCTGCTTATACGTAACGTGTGTGTGTGTGTGTGTATATATAAATAAATATATATATATATGATTTTGGTATTGTCCACTGTAATGGGAATATTTCATAATATTTTCCCTCCTTAATTTATAGTTTACTTTACTGCTTTGTAACACCATGCTCTTTATTTTTCAGGTTCACTACGAAGAAACAAAATTAAGAACTTCACTTCAGATTAAGCATACAAGTCGTTAGAAAATGTTCCTTCAAAGACAGCTTCGTGACAGGGAGCCACCGAACCTTGTTATAAAAACGTTAACATCCTGCGTTTGCATTCCACTTGTATGTGATTTTTCCCTCGAAATAATCCTTCCCCCCCCCTCAAAAATGTCAAAATTTCCCCTTTTCCCTATAAAAAAAATTCTTAAATTTCTCAAAACTTTTTCCAAAGTTTTATTTTTTAAAAATTTTTTCAATGACTTCACAATATGGCTCAGTGACACCTTTTTGGGCAATGAGGGATTGAGGGATTATACGAAAATATATTAAAATTATTATTATTACATCATGCTTTTGCATGCCAAGCCAGGATGGTTATCTCAGAGTTTTCCCAATTTCAAAATCGATAGGGTGCCGCGGTGACGCAACAGATAGATGACATGTTAAACTTCACGCTCTCGCATTCCATTTCGACGGGAGGTCGCAGTGACGTAATGGATAGATGACATGTTATACTTCCCACTCTTGCATTCCATTTCAGCGGGGTGCCATAGTGACACAATGGATAGATGACATGTTAAACTTCTCGCTCTTGCATTCTAAGCTCAGAGGGTGATCTGAGAGTTTTCCCAAATTAGATTATCATTTAAGTCCTTCCTACGAGATGATATAATTCACATCTTTCATATTCCATTATAGCTCCAGGCCTTGGCTGTGTCCTCGATAAAATGACGGTTTCGTAAAAAAAATGAGACAACACACATATAGGATTGAGCAATGCGAGAAATATTAAAAAAAAAAAAAAAAAAAAAAAAAGGTAAATAATATTTTATATTACGTTATAGGCAAAGGCTCTGACCAGAGTTCTAGAGATATGTCGGTTTCGAAAACACACATAGGCTTGGGCCACGCTGGAGAAGGAGTAGTGTTTAAAAAAAACTTGTATGTATAAACAATAATAATCGTTCATATACCGTTATAGCTTCCGTCTCGTCGAGAGAAAATACATTAAATGTCGTTAACGTTACTCCCCTGAAGTGAGCCATAGGGATATATATTTACAAAAGAGTTAGGATGAATATTAATCGTAGCCAGGTGATGTGTGTGTGTGTGTGTGTGTGTGCGCGAGAAAAAACCTGCTGCACGCTCAGTCAGTACGCAAAATAAGTCATGCGCCTACTTGATGCAGCGTTGTCCTCCCACTTACCATCTACACGGCGTAACCACACAGATGGGTATTAAGTTATAGCCGCAGACACCTGGCCAGCACCCTCGAGAGAGAAATGGCGGTTTCGTACAAATGTGCCAACACACAATGCAGAAAAGTAATTCAAAAATCTTGTTTAAATAATAAATGTTTCCGTTACAGCACCGGGCTCCTAACATGACGCGAGCCCCCGACTCGTCGAGAGAAATAGGTTTTTTAATTACAGCAGGACGTGAGCGATGGAAATTATACATATATCATGGTAATACTAATTTTTCCTTTTGCTACACCAAGCCCGATGCGAGTTTCGGAAAATATGTAAACTAGTATGATTGTTAGTTTTGCAACAGCCAGGCTCTGCGCGACACCCGACGAAGATGACATGTTAACCTTCACACTCTTGCATTGTCTTTCCTACGAGATGAAATACTTCACGCTCTTGCATGCTAAGTCGGGAGGATTATCTTAGAGTCTTCCCAAATTCGATTATCATTTAAGTCCTTCATACTAGATATACACCACGCTCTTCAGAGACGCCTTCCACGGCTGCAGAAACGCTGGCAGTCAACAGACATTTAAGTTAATGGGGCGTCCTTAAAAAGTAATTATCCCCAGATACCGTAGGCATTAAGTAAATGGGGCGTCGTTAAACAATCATTATTATCCCCCAGACACAGCAGGCGCTTCCACCTCTTCAAGACAACGAGCAGCACTCCAAAAAAGTATTCCAAGTTCATTTTAGCTCTGTCCCCCAGACCTTGTGCGCGAGTGAGCGTGTAGTGTAAAATACTTTGTAAAATAATTATTAAGGTGTTACAGTAGGACACGCCAAAAGCGTCAGACACACCTTAGCCCACTGACATATATGCGAGCACTTACAGGACACAAGTATCACAGATATGCCACGAGAAAATAATAACATGTTGTACGCTCGACCAGTCAGTACGCAAATTAGCATTACACACACACACACACACACACACACAAACTTTAGTGAGAGTTTCGGAAATATATATATATATAAGTTATCAATATTATTATTATTAATAATATTTAGCCACAACCAGGCTGTGCGCGATGCCCAACGATTCACCGATAAATATGCTGTACACACCATCGCTCCAGCCCGACGTGAGTTTCGGAAAAACATGTAAACTAGTATGATTATTAGTTTTTGTAACAGCCAGGCTCTGCGCGACTCCTCCCGAGAAATACGTTCTATATATGCATACGCTCACAGCGTCAGTACGCAAAATTCATGTACACACTTAAATACACACTTACAGCAGACCCGTCCGTTGTTGGTCTTGCTTCCAAGACACTTAACAAGATACTAACTGATATAATGCTTAGAAAGGAGTTTTACACACATCCCAGCCGGCGAGAATTTCGGAAATAGGTAAACTATTTAAAGTATTATTCATTGTTTGCTACAGCCAGACGGTGCGGGGCTTCGACGACTCCCCCCGAGAAATATGTTTATACATATGCTGCAATGGCCCTTCATTATAGGTCTCCTTTTTTCGCCAGTGAGGGATTTACGTAACATGCAGCAAGAGGCTCTCATCTCTGATTGGCTACACAATATTGAAAAGATAGTATCATTCATGATGGCTGAAGAATGTTCGTATTCATTACCCTATAATGTAACGTCTCACATCGTATAAGCATAGCAGGAGATATTTATATTGAAATATTCCATAGTTTTCTTTTGACGTGACAACGTCTTAAATTAGGTTGCGGCTGGGAGTCACTTATGAAAAAGTGTAACGCTCGGTAACGTTACGATGAGTCACCGAGGAGGGGTAATCAAGGGAGGGAAATGAGGGGAGGAAACAGGAGGGGAGCCGAGCCGGCCAAGGAGAAAGCCACCTTGCATGGAAGCAATTCCAAAGACGAACGACGCGGTGGAGCTAGCGTCGCAGTTTTACAATTAATAAATGTAATTAGACGAACCACAAGGAAATTAATAACGCGCTTGATAAATAAAGACGCTCTCGCATTACTAAAAAAATATGTTTAATGAATATTCGTTGCAGTGACAGATATTGTGTTTTTGACGTGACAACGTCTTAAATTAGGTTGCGGCTGGGAGTCACTTATGAAAAAGTGTAACGCTCGGTAACGTTACGATGAGTCACCGAACGAGAGAGAGGCCCGCCGAATGCCTTGCGTCTCTCTCCCACTCAACTATGATCGGTCTGCCGCGCGCGCAGCACTACGTTGTCACGTAAAATCTTCGCCCGTAAAACCGACTTTACAGGCAACCATTTTTTTTTAATTATAATAGACACGTGCTTACTATGGAACCCACAAATGACAACTAGGGAATGCTCTTAACACACTTTCCATACTAAGACTGCTGAAAGGAAACACTAAAAATTAATTCTAGCAACCAGAAAACTAAATATATGAATATAAACCATCAACACATCTTTCGACAGCTGAGTGAAAAACAGCATGCCATGGTGAGGCCACTTTGTTCCTTTGTGGAACACGTACTTACCCTTGGTATGTATGGAAGCACATCTTTCAGCGTATTCCGGTAGAAGTGAGATTTCTGTGACGGGTCCTTCATGTTGATGACGTCCAGGAATTGCAGGGCGTGGACCGCAGGATCGCTGAAAGCACAGAGTTTCTCCTTAATTCCGCTACAAACAAAACGCAGTTAGAAAAAACTAAAGAAACCAACCAAAGTCACTTCGGGAGACTTGAGACAATTCGTACACTCAGTGACCTGTAGGCTAGACACCACGTTTGTTTTTATACTCGAGCAGTGAGAGGCCGTTGCTTGTAGTGCTGTGCGATATGACGATATATCGATCACGAGACGATATTTATGAATTATCGTAACGGCGATATTGTTCAGCAGTGTAGGGTGATATATCGCATGTCGCGATTTTAGCGATATGCGACATTAATGATATGAGATGTTGTCGATATGCGACGTTTTCAATGTGTGATGTTTATGGAACCAACATGATCGATATCTGCGATATATCGCCATTGATTTTCAATACTCTCTGGGAGAGATATAACACAAAGGATTGCAGAGTCCAGCTTGTTGCCGCATCAATCCGCAACATTTCCAGGTCTCTACTTATATCTTGTCTTGAATTACAGCAAATGTATGGCAGACCTCAAGAGTGATCATGGCAAGAAATTATACAACCAAATTTCTGCGAATGCCAGATTTCAATTCAAGAAATTCCATTCCATGCAGAAATGTGTTATATCGTCACGAGAACTTTCTAGTTATTATGAGAATACAGTAGTTTAGGAATCTTNAGTAGTTTGGGAATCTTGATGGTCAATGGCGCTCTACAGAACACAGTTTCTTCTTCTGGATGCAATCAGCTCGTTCAACGGAACTACATTCTGCAAGTTCCAGATCGTTCCTCTTGCAACTAGGAGCGTCACAAATTCAGTGTGCAAATTAAACTTTTTGCTGAGTGGAGAAAATTTTTTTCAGGTTTGATTAAAAAATTTGAAGAAACCGCGAATAGAGTGTAGTTTGTTGCTGCCGTGAAAACTGGGTACGTTATGTAAATTTTCCTCAGTTTGAATGCTGAAGAACAAACAGGGAGTTTTCGCAGGCGAGGTTTAAAAGTTTGCTTGCAAAATTTAACGCAGTTACTCAATTAGGGATATCGTTACAGGACTCTTAAAATCAAACCTGAAAATGATAACGAAAACGCATGTTTCAGCAACTGACGCTAAAAATAAATTTGGAAACGTAAATAGGTACCGGAAACTTGTTTTCGGGCTCTAGATGTTACGCAGAAATACTGAGCAGTTTATTTT
>NQII01000749.1:146094-158500 GCA_002778355.1 Clitarchus hookeri
GGGGGGGGGGGTCGCTCCCGGATTGTCGCAAGGAGTCGTCGTGCCGGACGATGCCACTGATCGGTGGGTTTTCTCTGGGATCTCCCCTTTCCCCGACTCTCGCATTCCTGCGCTGTTCCATACTCATCGGCTCTCAAGACCACTCTGTTAAGAGCCGCCCAAATCTCTCCTCTCACTCACTTGGCAGTAACCCTGAATGCACTGTTTACTTTATCGGTTTGCTACTGAACGACGATAGACTGGAAGGCCTAACATCAGATGACATTTCAACTGTAGTCTATTTGCAGTTTCTTCACACTTTTTTTTAATCAAACCTTTGAAAAATCTTCCTACGTATGGCGTGTTGTTATTTCCTAATTACGCCATTTATTACAACCATTTACATAGGCATTAACATATAAGTACCTTATTTTTCAGCAAATTAAAACTTTTACTTATATTCAATGTATTAATTATAATATTTGACTTATAATGAATATGAATCAAACAGGAAGAAAGTAGTTGTGTTGGTAACGCTTAGTAAGAAATAGTTCTTATGCAAAATAATATCACATTGAGTGCGCACGAATCCGGTGCGTTGTCCCTCGGGTGTAATTTCCTAGTCAATCTTAGTTTGTATGAAGCGGATAAATATTCTGGAAGTATATCAAGGCTCGAGTATATGAACGTAACAGCATGCACAGGGTTGCGTACGAAACAGCCTCCTCTCAGGACCAGTCCAGACTTGTGCATCAGCAGTGTGCAGCGTCTACACTTTCGATTTCTCTCCCGTGCTGATTCTGCTACACCGCCCTGGCGCCACGGATCCCAAACGGATGGAGATTTTCCGGTCCAGCACACACATTCTCCGCGCTCCGCCTGCCCGATTTTCCTCAGACTCCACCCCCCCCCCTACCCACCGCAATATTGCTCGGTGGCTCTGCTGGGAATAAACTGTTATTTCTACACGCATCCGTTCACTCTTTAGGTGGGTTTCCGGTTCCGGCGATGGGTTTTTTTGATAGCCATTCTGACGTCCTCGGGAACAACGCCAACACTCTCCGATGTAACTTAGCTGTAGCACCGCTGTTTTTGTTTCATCTGTTCGGCCACACATGACTTCAAGTGTTGCAAACATGAGATTTTGTGGTATGCGCTGTACTTGTGTTCGTCACTTGTCTTACAACCAGTGAACAACGTGCCGCGTGCTCCATGATATCGGCATTAATCATTCTGTCGAAGAGGCGTATAAAATACCACAAAACAGATTACCCACAAGGAAGACTTACACTGTTGCCTTGCTACTGAATATAGCGATGGTCATAAGTATAATCCATCCACGGTTACTTCCAACTTTCCTGAAGCCCTGCTTGAGTTCTACTTCCAGGATATTCCTCCGCCTCGTGCAAACAAAGCTTAACCGAGTCTAGACATTTACATCAGAAGTACAACGCACCGCATTCGTGCGCACTCGCGTTGACAATTTTTCTCATACGAACTGTTTCCAACCAGGCATTACCAACACATCGCGGTGGCTGAGCGGTTAGCTTGCTCGCCTCCCACCACGGCGAACCGGGTTCAATCCCCGGCCGGGCCACTCCCAGTATTTTCGCGTGTGGGAATCGAGCCAGGCGATGTCGCGGGTCGGCGGGTTTTCTCGGGGATCAACCTTGTTTCCCCCGCCCTTTCATTCCGGCGCTGCTCCATACTCACCTCAATCACCTTCATCGACTCTCAAGACCTGTTAAGAGTCGCTCGTATCTCTTCACTCACTCACTCACTCACTCACTCACTCAGTAAAGTTGGCAACGATAGAGAGAGAAAGTAGTTCTATGTTTTAACGTAAAACCAAAAGTGTTGATTAAACATCTGTAAATACTGAAATATTTTCTTTCAGTTACCGTTTTTTTATGCATGTAAGAGTAATAATACGAAAATATGCAAATATTTTCTTTTCCGACGCACGAATAAAGTGATCAGGCTCATGCCAATGTTTATTTTACGTGGAAGAAAACAAAGAGCATACAAGTTGAGCAGAACTTCCAAAAGTGCTCACTTTACCCTGGACAGCCTATACATAACAAGGAATCAGTGGTCGGTGTTTTGAGCGTCTTCCTCGTGATTTGCTGAGTTCCTGCGTCTCTCATCTGTGATTGGTCAATGCTGGCATCGACGAACAGCCCTTACATTGTTCAGTCACTCTCGATACAATTACAGCATTTAACGATTGATACACTTAAGCTGAGTTGAGGGATTTAGGCGGCTCTTAACAACGAGGTCTTGAGAGCCAATGAGGTGAGAATGGAGCAGTGCCGGAATGCAAAGGCGAGGAGGGAAACGGGAGATCCCCGAGAAAACCCGCCGACCAGCTGCATCTTCCGGCCGGGAATGACTCGGCCGGATATTGAACCCGGTTCGCCGTGGTGGGAGGCGAGCAGTCAAACCGCTGAGCCACCGCGGCCTCCTAACACTTGAGCTAGTAGTGTGAAGTAGTTACGAAGCTCCACTCACCTGAAGTACTTGATGAGTGACAGTAGTTGAGCGGTGGGTCTCTGCCTGGTGTCTCTGCTGAGTAGTCTCACTGAGGCTTCTTGCAAAGCCATTGGCACTTTCGGTAGCACATTGTGGAGTTGGTCCTCGAGCTGCAACACAGAGCAACGCACCTGCGTCATCGACTCCTGTCTTGGGCGCTCAGTCAACGCCACGCTCTGTGTGCTAACTAGAGACCTGCGAAAACAACGCCGTGAGCTGCCGACGTAACATTACAATAACCGTAGTCTTTGGCAATACGGGCGAAGAAATGTTACTTCGACAGCAGTTTCCATAAGGTTCCCTGCAACTTAATAATGTCAGTCACTCTGAAAATGTAAATACACTCAAATGAACATGATGGATTGCATGTTATTCTACGTGGGAAAGAACAATTGGTTGGGACACTTTAAAGTCGGTATTTTATTGGTAATGAAAGTTGTTCAGAGTAGTAAGAGTGCCTGGTGTTATGCGGACCAATGGGAATACGGAANGGTATTTTATTGGTAATGAAAGTTGTTCAGAGTAGTAAGAGTGCCTGGTGTTATGCGGACCAATGGGAATACGGAGACCAATAGGACTGATCTCCATGGAGTCGTCAATATAGGCGACTCCTTCTAGCGTATCTTAATTGTTCGCAAATCCCTACCGCACTCCACGGCAACGTGCTAGACTCTACTGCCGTGTACCAAACTTGAGCGGAATTTGCGATTCCATTGGCTACTGGCAAACATACGGCGTCATTTACCAGCCTGATCGCTTTACTAGACATTGGTTGCTCAACCGCTGAGTCTTCATTATTGGACAAAACTTACCTAGGAACGTAACACGTAACTTGTCAACCAATGGCAGACGTCAAATGAGCATACAACTTCTTGGAGTTTAATCTGCAGCCACAAAATAACGCGAATTTTGCACGTCACTAGTGATAACTATCTCTGACGCCNCACAAAATAACGCGAATTTTGCACGTCACTAGTGATAACTATCTCTGACGCCGCCACATGGTGAATCTAACCACATATGTACTATGGGTGTCAAGTTCACCGGACAACATATAACATAGTTTGATACCACTGAGTTATTTGCAACAAAAAAAATATTGTGGTGAATTATGCTTGAACCCTTGTGATACTGCACTACAGACATTCGTAAACTCTAAATCCCAATCAGTGATATCAATCAGTGATATCAATCAGTGATATCAATCAGTGATATCAATCAGTGATATCAATCAGTGATATCAATCAGTGATATCAAACAGTGATATCAATCAGTGATATCAATCAGTGATATCAATCAGTGATATCAATCAGTGATATCAATCAGTGATATCAATCAGTGATATCAATCAGTGATATCAATCAGTGATATCAATCAGTGATATCAATCAGTGATATCAATCAGTGATATCAATCAGTGATATCAATCAGTGATATCAATCAGTGATATCAATCAGTGATATCAAACAGTGAAATAACGTTTACTGAAAGTCGGTTGATAAGCTACTGCCGACTGGCGAATCAAGCTAATGAACTGGGAACAAGCGACTTATGACAGTGAAGTTCTCGACATTCAGTAGGAATCACAAATAAATCAGTGAAATCCAGTCATCATATTAATTAGTTATCTGACACCGATTATTAGAAGCTCAATTGTCACTGGTGTTCACCAAATTGGCTCAATTCTCACCGTTTCAGGTTTAGAGTGTAAAGGTTCGTGAATTTCGCGTTGCGCATTCATTTAGCAGCAGACAGACCACGGACTGTAAAATATTTTATTTTCTAATAATTTTACAGTTTCACTTGACTATCGCATGAATAAAGTGACCACGCACATGGTAACGTTCATTGTACATATGGTGGAAGAATACATAATGTGCATACAAGTAGATCTTAATCAGGGCTTTCAAATATTTTATCTGTATTTAGTGTTTGGAAGCTGGCAAAAATTGGCGACATTGCATGTTGCTAAGCCAAGTGTACGCCAACAGCTCTGTAGTTCATTCACGGCTACTTACACTATACGCATTAAATATTGCATATTTACAAAAAAATTATTTCAAAAAACATACAAAATTGTTTATGTAGCTCAATGTTTGTAATGAACTTGAAGTCTACAACAATTGCTTTTTGAAACTCAACATTAGTTTTACACATTCCCCTCTAAGGTTTTGTGAAATTATTCTACATTTTTTTGTAGTATTACATAAATATCTTCGGCAATTAGTTTCCAAAAAATNGAAGCTGGCAAAAATTGGCGACATTGCATGTTGCTAAGCCAAGTGTACGCCAACAGCTCTGTAGTTCATTCACGGTTACTTACACTATACGCATTAAATATTGTATATTTACAAAAAAATTATTTCAAAAAACATACAAAATTGTTTATGTAGCTCAATGTTTGTAATGAACTTGAAGTCTACAACAATTGCTTTTTGAAACTCAACATTAGTTTTACACATTCCCCACTAAGGTTTTGTGAAATTATTCTACATTTTTTTGTAGTATTACATAAATATCTTCGGCAATTAGTTTCCAAAAAATNCTAAGGTTTTGTGAAATTATTCTACATTTTTTTGTAGTATTACATAAATATCTTCGGCAATTAGTTTCCAAAAAATATCTTGTACAAATACAAAAATTTACTACAGTGTAGTTAGTTTCCCCTATAATATACACCTCACAAAATGTTTGGAATATTGTGAGAAGGCAGTCTGGGTGGTGCGAGTTATATAGTTCTTTTGTTATCAACAGAGAGCGCACTGACGTGCTGAACATGCCTGGGACAAGCTGAAAACATGTAGTTAATAATCGTCCACAGCCTCCAGCAACACTCGCAGATCTCATAAGAGCTGCCCAGATGGAGAGGGAAGATGACANGTTAATAATCGTCCACAGCCTCCAGCAACACTCGCAGATCTCATAAGAGCTGCCCAGATGGAGAGGGAAGATGACATCACACACTGAGTACAAGCATGCCACGGCGTGTTAGGGACCTGTACAGTGCACGTGAAGGCCACACACGGTACTAAGCTGCAGTGGGAAGAAAGAAACCCTCCCTAGTCAGAGACACTATTAAGTTAATTCTGTTGTTCTTTAGTGCTTATTTGCCTGTGGTATTGGAAAAATGTTTTTTATTTGTTAGAAACACTTTGAATGTAACGTTTTGTATCGGTGCCGTTGACAACTTATAATTTTTAATACTGTTTTTTATGTATATGTCATACTTTTTTGCTTTATTTACGTATATTCCAAACTTTTTGCTAGGTGTTTATATATGCAGATAGGGGCAGTGACATTTCCCGAAGGTTGATTTCAAAAGTGCTCACTTCGTCGTGAACAGCCTTCAAGCATGCCACAGCCCTGCGTGATAATACTCGCGCGACAATCACGCGTGTCTTATTGGACACTTCAACGCTGACACCAGCTGTGCTCGCGGTAGACAGAGAGTGCGTGCTGGGTGTACACTACCAAAGGAGTGTACACTCTTAGGCGGCGGAGCGCAACTGAGAGGAATGAACCTCCCAGTCTCCCCTTTTCCAGTGGCGAGGGAACTTCCATTCAGCACGGCGGATAGTTCGAGGTCGCCTCGCACCTTGTATATACACGCCGCGAGAGCAGAGTCTGGATATGTTAGCTCTCTAGAGAGAGATAGAGAGAGAGGTGCTGAATCTCTCCAGAACAATCGTGGAGGAAACTTCCATCAAGATGGGAATACCAAAGCGTCTCGAGTTATTGAATATTTCCAAGATCGCGCTCTCTGCGAATTGTGCGGACTACACCGAGTAACAATATCGGGGCGTGCCTGTGTCGGACCCACGTCGTAGGGGGGCCGCGCTGGTGTAGTGGTCAGACCACTCGCCTCCCACCTGGGCGAACCGGGTTCGATTCCCGGCGGGGTCGCTCCCGGATTTTCGCATGTGGGAATGGTGCCGGACGATGCCGCTGGTCAGCGGGTTTCCTCGGGGATTTTCCGTTTCCCCCGCCCTTTCATTCCGGCGCTGTTCCGTACTCACCTTGCCTCATCTTCATCAGCTCTCAAGACCTCGATGTTAAGAGCCGTACAAATCTCTTCACCTACTCACTCACGCCCGTGTGTTTCACGTGAATGCGTCTGCATTAATGGGTTATATTATTTTTCCATAGGGAATTTAATGACAGTAACGAAATTGATGCATAACGTTTGTGGCTTAAATAAACACATTTCGACGGGATCCATCGTTTGGTATCACAGTGAGCGTTCTGGCACATCGGAGTCGCCGCGGGCCCCCACCAGTGTTCCGCGCATGCGCGGCGCCAACTCAAGGTCATATTCGCATCGTAGTCATACACCTCCTCGAAGGAGACAACGTCTTGTACGTTCTTAGTGATCAATTCATGTTCATCACAAGTGTCGACGTAACATCGCAAACCGCATAACGCAAATATCTCGATACGCGATATATTTCTCTACACTTAAAGACTATATCCCCATTGCGATATCTCAGAAACACTGTTCAGCGATCAGTATGTCGTCGCCATATCACACAGCCCGCAACCCCGGTGCGCTTCTGTACAGTTCTCTCTTCTTTGTCGCCGCGCCGGCCTCTCATCTGCTAATGGATTACCGGCGGAGGTGCATAATCTGCCGACGTCGGAGGACGGGGAAGCACATAGCCGCTTCCGAGCGGACGCACTCGCGCACCGCAGCTCGGACGGAACATCGCGTTCACTGCGCTACCACAGCGGGCAGGAAGCCACCTGCGAGCTACCCGCCCATCAAAGAACTCGGCTCGCCATCAAAGACACGCAGAGAATACGCCACTAGTAATTACGAGACCAGTGGAGCTGATCGTCTCTCCCCCGTACCCACCCTTCGCGGAGCGGGAAAATTAATTAAGAGACTTTTTTTTTGTTCAACGCCACAACCCAGGAGGGGGAGGGGGATGGAGGGGAAGTATTTAAAGTGATTGAGATGAGATTCTCCTAATGCTCTCATTGAAACTCCGCCGGTACTACAGTTAAAGACGCGCGTTTATTGTGAAGAACTCTTCACGAATACCACGAGCTGCTAACGCCATCTTGTCTGTAAAAAGTGTTACTAAAAACCAACGACAAACTGCGGCAAGTTATTCCTGGTGCAAATGTATGTACCACTTTTCTTTAAAGTGATCATTGAGGGAGCTATGAGCCTTCAAAAATCGTATTTAGAGATAATTTTAAATTACAAATATCAGGAACTACTTAATATTAAGCAACAAAATGGTGAAAAGTGTTTTGTAGAGAGGAGATCCTACACTTGTGAAAATGCTGTTGGTAATATCATCCGCATTCATCCGTAAAATAAGGGTTCCCACCCTGTGTTTTGTTACGAATCAGTAACCCTATTTTCCTAATGAAGGGGGATGATACACTAACGTTTGTGAAAAATGCAACACCAAGAAAGATACATATGATTGAAATGAACTTTATAATACAGATTAGGTACATCACAATACACAATATATTACGATTGCAGAACTGTACATGATCTCCGTCCTTGAGAATTGAGTATGGTGTGAAGCCCCCACGTGCTGCAGTCAGAGCCCCTTAATGTCGTGACAATGGAAGCCGACGCAATGGCATGCGTGCCACCAATCCGCAGCTGACGGCGTCTAACCGTCGACGCAGACAGGTCGACACCCGTTGCAGTGCTCCAGTGTCGAGCCAACACTGTGGACGAGGCTGTACGGTCCGTTACGGCCATGCGGACAAGATGGCGGTCATCCCGTGCTTTGGTCACATTGCGTGGTCCAGTACCCGCTCGTCTCTGCGTACGACCCTCTTCTATCCACTGGTGCCACACACGCATCACTGTCGTAACAGCATGCCCCGTAAGAGCCGAAATGTCACGGTGTGACAAAACCATTTCCCGTAGACCAATCATTCTGTCCCGTTCGAACTCACTCACATGCTGATATGGCGCCCTTTGACGTCGACGAGGCATACTGGCACTTGCTTCCACTTCGTTTGACGGCTCTTCACTGACTGAGCTTGGCGTAATGTTGACCTTTCCGGTCACACAAGAGAGGGTGCTGCTGGGCCTACGTGTACGCCATCTCTCTGCAATCGTCAATTGTTATTGCTGGTACACTGTTCTACACATCCTCCGAGTTTGGATTCATTCAGACCATTCTTTCTAGGTGTTGCAATTTTCACAAACAATAGTGTATTACCAACCGCGTTTCCACAGGTGTAAGATCTCTGTTCTACNTTCTAGGTGTTGCAATTTTCACAAACAATAGTGTATTACCAACCGCGTTTCCACAGGTGTAAGATCTCTGTTCTACAAAACACTATTCACCGATAAATCTAATCTCAAGTAGTTCCTGATATTTATCAGCTCTCAAGACCTCGCTGTTAAGAGCCGCCCAAATCTCTACACTCCACGTCTGATCTATATATATATAAATTATTTCAATGCACGATTTTTGAGGGCGTAGCATAGCTCGCTTTGTAATCACTTCAAAGAAATACAATATATATATATATATATATATATATATATATATATCNTTCTAGGTGTTGCAATTTTCACAAACAATAGTGTATTACCAACCGCGTTTCCACAGGTGTAAGATCTCTGTTCTATAAAACACTATTCACCGATAAATCTAATCTCAAGTAGTTCCTGATATTTATCAGCTCTCAAGACCTCGCTGTTAAGAGCCGCCCAAATCTCTACACTCCACGTCTGATCTATATATATATATAAATTATTTCAATGCACGATTTTTGAGGGCGTAGCATAGTTCGCTTTGTAATCACTTCAAAGAAATACAATATATATATATATATATAAATATCTTATGTTTTCGTTAGGAATAGCCTTCTGAGTTTGTCAATGATTTTTAGTTAACACGTTGTATAAAAATATAACATGCTTACTATACATATTCACCTTAACAGTTTCAACACCGCGCCACAGTATGACTTAGAGCAATCGTTTGTTTATATTCCCTGGCTTTTAAAATCTCATTCACTCTCTTTATCAATTAAATTCTGAACTGTGGCCAGCAATGAGCATTAGATGAAAAATCCGCCACACAAAAAAATATGGCAGTGTTGAAAAAAAACTGCTCGACGATAAAATACGTGAATGAATTTAATAGACTTGTAAATCCTNGGCAATCGTTTGTTTATATTCCCTGGCTTTTAAAATCTCATTCACTCTCTTTATCAATTAAATTCTGAACTGTGGCCAGCAATGAGCATTAGATGAAAAATCCGCCACACAAAAAAAATATGGCAGTGTTGAAAAAAAACTGCTCGACGATAAAATACGTGAATGAATTTAATAGACTTGTAAATCCTCTTCATCCGGTTCACTGCTATTATTGGTGCACTTGAATATGGCCACACTCTTGAACATAGTGAGCCAATAACAACCACTCATCGGTAGGTACACCTGATGAGTACTCCGTGGACGAGAGAACAAGAGACCTGGCGAAAGCAATAAGCAACGGCCAATGAAATGTTCTGCCCTTCACAGAGACACAGAGATATTTCGCATCTGGCTCGTTGCCAAGCGTTAATTAGGCTACTTAGTGTCGCCGAGTGTTGAATGTGTACATGTGGCTGTGTTTCAGCTTTCAATAAAAATGAAAATAAAGACCGGTTTTCAGCCTGAGTGGAGTGGACAGATCTGGGCGGCTCTTAACAGCGAGGTCTTGAGAGCCGATGAGCGTGATTGAGGTAAGCATGGAGCAGCGCCGGAATAAAAGGGCGAGGGAAACTGGAGATCCCCGAGAAAACCTGCCGACCAGCGGCATCGTCCGGCACGATTCCCACATCCGAAAATCCAGGGGGTGACTCCACCGGTAATCGATCCCGGTCCACCTAGGGGGGGGGTGCTATCCGTCTAGCCACTGAACCACCGTGGCCCCGAGTGGCGATGTGGCGTGTGCCCGACGAGGAGATAAACGAAAATCGATACGCGTCGTGTTAAAACCTCACCGCAGTCCCGAAAAATCGATAGCTCGATGGGCGGCGAAGTTCGACGTCCGTTCCGGCACGCGAGAATGATTGTTCCTCGACTTACAAAGCACGACGCCGAGCAGAGAGAGGTGGTTTAAAACATGGAAATTGTATACCACTCAAAAATAGTTTTGCAACACCTGTTAATGATTGCACATGAAGAATGTTATCAGGGAGTGTTATCGCATTACAAAAAGACATTCATTTGTCAACTCTGGTGTAGTATTCTGGATAGGCAGTGATAATCTCGTTCCTTACCTTCTCTTGGGCTGTGAGCAACTAGTTAAGGCTCTGCTTCAGCCCTTTGGTATGAATTCTTGGTTTTCGCGTCATAATTTCGGAATCATAGTAATTACTGACAATGCACGATTATAGAAAATTTACATTTTACGAGTTTTTTGTTATTTGTGTGCTGAAATTTAATTGTGTGTTACCTGCTGGTTGTAAAAATTCGAGGATATATTTATATTTTAGCAATAAGTTCTTGCCTTTTTTCAACCAGGAAGCAACACTGTGCAAATTAGATACAGAAGTATTAAGCAACTAGCTAATTGTAAATTTTGTATGATTAAACATTTTTAATAATACCTCTGAATTAAAAATAATTACACGAAAACGAAGAATCTCTGCAAAAGGGGTGAAGCCGAGCCTTAACTCAGAAATCCCGGTGGAGCAAAATTATTTTTTTGGAGTAGTGTATTGCATCTGATTTATTAAGTTGATTCAGAGCCTTGTAAGTTACATGGTTTTACACAAGCGTGTACTAATTTATGGTTTCTGCTATAGCCGGCACCAAATCACCATTAATCAAAGAGTTAATGGTGATTTGGTGCCAGTTACAGTTCACGTGGATTTTCGCATGTGGGAAAAATGAGAGGTTTCCTCGGCTTGCTCCCATTTCTCCCCGCCCTTGCATTCGTCCACCGCTCCATCTTCACTTCATTTCACTCTCACCGATGAAACCTTCTCAGTTGAACTACCAACAAATCGAACTGTCTGGGTATGACATCACGGATAAACAAATAGTACAGTTTTCGTGGCCAGCATCTAGCGCCCATTGAGGGCGGCGCACATTTACTGGCACAGAGGACAGGATTGAAGAGATCTGCTTATATATACTCCACTGTAAGCTGTGCTGGGATCTGTATTCCCACTTACCTCCGTCCCTATTGGTCCTGGCTACACCGCACACGCCTACTGTGCTCTGCGACATTTACTATTGGCTGGCCGTCGGCCAATAAAGTCGCACGTTGATTGTGTGCCAATTATTGTGCAGCGATATATGCAACACATTCACAATCCATCCCCAACAAAAAGAAAACTCTCAATGCACAACTTGCGCTATGATCATCCCCTGTCGTCCAGGGCGTGGCTCACAAACTGCGGGCCAATGGAAAAAGAAAATCAAATGTATGCGTGTTTGAAGTCTAACTTGCCCGTAAATGAATTCGCGAAATCTCCAGGTCTCTACATATTATGTATATGACAAAGCTAAAGTGTTCACATACGACTGTAAAATAAGGGTAGGAATCTGATGGGATGTAGGTATTAGGAATTTCAAATTATAACGTACTCGGTCCTGCTTCAGTAGACGAGCCGGACTATCGACAAATGTTTGGCATTCCTTCCTTCCCCGCTTGAGAGACTGTCAGCTGAGTAAGATCCTCTTCCCCCAACATTCCACGCGTGCATTGCAGGGTAGTTCCAGGCTCCAACCCATTAAAAATACCCATTCTGTTCACGAGTGCACTGCAAACTGAAATGATTTCACTAACCGAATAAGATTCAGTTCCTACTCTTAGAGAATATTTACACTCGAGTAATGTGAAAATGGTTTTCTTTATATTTAAATTATTTACGACCTTATGAACCAGTGGCGTAGTCAGGGCGGTAAAGGAATT
>NQII01000749.1:166741-280819 GCA_002778355.1 Clitarchus hookeri
ATGTTCTCGTGGTTTTCTCTGGGTCCCATCATCCGTGTGGAAGGCACTCTCGATCGATTTGGTTATGAATCCATCCTCGGCGATTACATCCACCCGTACATGATGATTGTCTTTCATCGGGAGGATGGGATCTTCCAGCACGATAATACGCCTCACAATCTGAACAAATCTGGGTTTTCACATTCAATTCTTAAATTTTGAACTTTTGTCCACATACGCCATGAAAATTTATTTTAACAACTTTACAAAAAGTACGTAATAAATAAAAATACAGACGATTGTATTATGGTTTGAGTCTGGTGTTTCGATTAGTTCTTAGCGATGTTTACAATATTAGCACGTTGGAAACATCAGTAGCTGTAAGTTTAGGATACAAAAACAGTAAAGACGTTTCAATACAATTGTTCTTAGCTTATTTCATGGTATATTTTACGGTTTCATTTTTCCCAGTTAGTTCCCGAATTTTTGCAATTTTTATGTAAAACCTATTATTAAACTGATTTTTAAAACCGTCCTGTGAGGTTATATTCACCCCTTGCTTTCCAGCAGATCAGTTACTAGGTGAAACAAATATGTGATCCTTCCTATTCACCCTGACTGGTGGGTGAATAGGATCAAGCAGGTTTTTTTTTTTTTTTAAATATTTTAATTATTTAATTCAATTTATCCTGTAAATGAACATATACATCTTACAATACAGATCAAGAGACACAAAATTAACATTTAACCTTGATGTCCAGGATTAAAATGAAGGAACGCAACCACTCCTAACTTTGAAACTGTTCCTATTCGCCCCGTGTTACGTTTATTTACCGTCTTCGTAAAATGTTATGTAGTCGTTGGTGCAATTTTTTTTTCATTCGTTATGGTATTTTTTTTTTTTTATTTTTGTTTTTCCTGCTTTAGTGCTTGTGCATCTTGCTTGCAAGTTGTAAATTTTTTGTGGCAGAAGTTGTTATGAAGTTGGTGTAAAAAATTTTGTGACATTAATTATGAGTGAATTAAGTACACCGCCAGCTGAAAAGAAATGGTATCATCAAAATTTTATATTGTGATTACATGTTTTCTGATTAGGTCTTTACGGGCAATAAGATTTTTTTTTAAGTCAAGCCGGTCTCGGAGAGTTGAAACGTGTTTCCGAAATGTGTGTAATATAACATTTTATTTGCATATTTTTTTCAGGTAATTTGCGATCCGGTTTTTTTTTAAGATACGGGTTTTTTTCCAGTAGGCAATCTGGGTTTTTTTTTATAAATATGTGATTGGCAACACTGGCTGAGTGTCCGCGCGTGGCTAGAAGAGCACAATCAAGACTTCATAGTTCGTCCCTGGCCCCCAAACAGCCCCGATGGCAATCCTATGGAACATATGTGGAGCCACCTCTATCGTCGTGTTCACCGTCTGTCTCCTCCGCCACGCAGCCTTCAACAGTTGTGGGACGCACTGCAGACAGCATGGCTCCAGATACCAGTGGAGACATATCAGCACCTGACTGAGTCACTGCCAGCTCGCCTAGCCGCTGTCCGTGCTGCGAAGGGTGGTTACTCTGGATACTAGCAGGTGTGGTCATAACTATGTGATTCGACTGTGTAAAGACACTTACTAACACAGTGTTATAACTTCAGATGGTAGCAACGTTGTTTCTGACAGTGCTATTGGCAGGTAAGAAGTTCAATGTCGAAACACGCACCCTACGCCATGTCCACACTACGTGTTTACCCCGGCACGAGGCGGAAACAACTGACATGCGACTGAGCACTTGCGAACTGCCATTAAGGTAACCTCCAGCCCATGCCGCTTAAACGACGAACAGTACTTCAGCAGGAAGCGGCGTATTACAAAGCTGTTGAACGTGCTTGAGTCACGTCTGCTGAGGAATAACATTTAAGATACACGTTGCACGTGTCTATACCAATTTCAGGTTCTCCATTTATTTCCAAGGTCAATTTTTTTCGCAAATGGGTATAGCCGAATTGTGCGTTTCCGCGGTCATTTCCAAGCACGAACACCCCGATGCAAATATTTTAAAAGGTATAGAGAAGTGCAGCATAATTTTAGCTTTAGTATTACGACATAATATTTTATGGTCACAGTTGAAAGTCTCATAGAGGCGTGTTATCTATGGGAAGATGGCGCGCCAGTTCAGTGATTTGCACCTAGAGGCTACGATGAGGCATGATGCGCACGTCTAGATCGCCCTTAGCACTTCCATGCTTCTAGACCTCAGTGCAGGCGCAAATTACTTGGTACATAACGCCGTTGCAAAGATATAGCGCCAAGGATGACATTACAAATGACATGGTTATGACTCTCGAAACCACAACTATGACCCGGGGGCCGCGGTGTGTAGTGGTCAGACTACTTGCCTCCCCCCTAGGAGAACCGGGCTCGATTCCCGGCGGGGTCGCTCCCGGATTTTCGCGTGTGGGAATAGTGACGGACGATGCCGCTGGTCGGCGAGTTTTCTCGGGGATCTCCCGTTTCCCCCACCCTTGTATTCAGGCGCTGCTCCATACTCACCTCGGTTCACTCTAATAGGCTCTCAAGACATTGATGTTAAGAACCGTCCATATATCTTCACTCTCTCATTACAAAAATACATGAGAACAAGCCAAAACTAACTGTTGTTTGCCTGAAGTCGGAAACAGACTGAATTCCTAGTGAGATAATTTTATTCGTTGACAATAACTAGACTTGACTTGTTCTCTTATTATTATGATGATGTAATTGGACTGTGTCTATTGCCGACCATCAGACTAAATAAAAAATTAAAATCGCGCACATTCACAGAAATCCGCAAGACAAAAAACGAAAAAAAATATTTTTACAACACCACAGACAGATAATAAGGGAACGGTGTTTCCTTGTCAATTCCATTGTCAATAGAAAATAAAATGTATATAGTTAAAACGACAAACAGACGGATGGACAACTTTGAAANTTGTCAATTCCATTGTCAATAGAAAATAAAATGTATATAGTTAAAACGACAAACAGACGGATGGACAACTTTGAAAACTGGCACTGCCCCTACCTGTGTATATTTTAACGGGAACAATGACTGGCACGCGCCCAGTCAAGTTGGTAACTGCGGGCGAAGGGAAAGTCACAGTAGTTCCAAGTGTTGACTTTGAAATAAAAGTGTTAGGTGAACATTCATCAATACTGACGACATCTCTATTGCTTCCTGTCTTAACTGTTTCAGTCCCGGATTAATTTACCAGCTCAAGTGTGGCAATCGTTTAATTTTTTTTGGTGTGACCTGTACTTGTATTGAGCGGGCTTCTCGTAACCTACGAACAACGCACTGTGCGTTTGTTGACGTCAGCATCAACCATTCACAAACCAGAGGTGCAGCAACTTCAACGAATCAGATTACTCTGAAGGAATACGCTCAAAACTGATTCCAAGTTGTGTACAGATCCGGCCATAAATATCATTTCACGTGCAACATGTCGTCGATCGTAGACGCTGGGGCACAGTCCCCGTGTGTCCGTGATCGAGGACATGTTGCGCATGGAAGATGTTTTTGTCCGGCACTGTACACAATAAGTAGGGCCAGTGACTTTTCGCGTAAAAATTGGAGCACACAGTAGACTTCAATACTACATACACACCTCAGATGTTCTTATACCTCCACTGGCAGCTGGTGCCGTGTCCGTCTTTGACCAAGCCACTCAGGACTAAGTAACTCCGACACTTAACCTTCGTGATTCGTGCGCAAACGGTTAACACGGACCAGAACATTTGTTAGCCAATCAAAGAAGCTGGACGACCCTACAGTGCTTTGGACTGTATCTTGTCTCGAAATCTTTTCGCGAAATATCACTGCCCCTAACAATAAGGAATCAGTGGCCGGTGTTTGAGCGTCTTCCTACCGAGTAATGTGATTTGTTGGGCGTTTCTGCAGCTCTCATTTGTGAATGGTTGATGCTGGCATCAGCGAACACGCAATGCGTTGTTCACTGGCTGCAAAAAATACGCCCGCGATAAATTTAAAAATTTCAACACTTGAGCTTGGTAAATTAATTTGGGATTGAACGGGTTAAATGCATATAAGAATAAGCACGTTTGTAAAATATTTACTTTTGACGTGACAACGTCTTAAATTAGGTTGCGGCTGGGAGTCACTTATGAAAAAGTGTAACGCTCGGTAACGTTACGATGAGTCACCGAGGAGGGGTAATCAAGGGAGGGAAATGAGGGGAGGAAACAGGAGGGGAGCCGAGCCGGCCAAGGAGAAAGCCACCTTGCATGGAAGCAATTCCAAAGACGAACGACGCGGTGGAGCTAGCGTCGCAGTTTTACAATTAATAAATGTAATTAGACGAACCACAAGGAAATTAATAACGCGCTTGATAAATAAAGACGNGTCGTTTTACATGTCCAGCGCATGAATAAAGTGATCAGGCTAATATGGCAATAGTAATTCTAGATATGGCGGATGAATACACAATGTACGTACAAGTAGATCTTAAGCAGGGTTTTCAAAAGTGCCCAGTTTAACATGAACAGTCTGTGTAACAAAACAAACAAGGAAATGACAATTTTTTTAAAGCATATTTATTATTCTAATTGCCTCACACACACACGCACTGCAATATCCACTGACGTCAGGTGAAATATTATTTTTGCAACTGACCGTACACAACGGCTATCGACTCTGTATTTTCAGGGCGCCTTTAGCGCGCGCCGTTGTGTTACACTGTAATGAGCTTAGGGAACGAGATGAATCTAATTATAACCGACATCCCACATTTCTGACAAGATACGCGGAAGCTAGGCCGGGGCGGTAAAACCCGGCGTGTTGCCACGCAGGTATCTCGTTACGNCTTCACTCTCTCATTACAAAAATACATGAGAACAAGCCAAAACTAACTGTTGTTTGCCTGAAGTCGGAAACAGACTGAATTCCTAGTGAGATAATTTTATTCGTTGACAATAACTAGACTTGACTTGTTCTCTTATTATTATGATGATGTAATTGGACTGTGTCTATTGCCGACCATCAGACTAAATAAAAAATTAAAATCGCGCACATTCACAGAAATCCGCAAGACAAAAAACTAAAAAAAAAATATTTTTACAACACCACAGACAGATAATAAGGGAACGGTGTTTCTTTGTCAATTCCATTGTCAATAGAAAATAAAATGTATATAGTTAAAACGACAAACAGACGGATGGACAACTTATTACTACAAAACCGGACAGACAACAAAAGCAAACAAAAAAAGACAACACTATGACGAAAACACCACACAAGTGAACAAAACAGTGAAAAAAATATATCAGTGACACAACTGAACAATAAAAAACAACGCACACAAAAAGAAAAAATTACAATGAAACACAAGTCAGGAAAAATTATTCCTTGTCAGATTATAACAAATAACTCTGCACTACGAACAACACAGGAACCACAAAAATAACTAGAGAAAAGAATGACGGAAAAATGAAAAAACACAAAATAACTAGAAGTCTTCACGACGTTTCGGGGCCTCGTGAGACACTGGAAGAACCATCGCAGTGGACTTGTTCTGTTTTTTAGGTCCAACACAGAGGTTTTGTTCATTCAAGCGTGAATTTTGTTAGATGAACAAAATTAAGTTTTTTTCTTTTCAAGTTGTGTTTACTCAACTAAATACTTGGCTGGGGCTTCTAAATATATTTTAGCCTTAAAAAAAACAGGTATGTTCTTGATTGGAACAAACACTTCTCTCAGTGAACGTGAACACGATTTTTTACCAAACTTTCTAGCTCCAATAGAGGTCAAATCATTAATTTCCTGAACAGGGTTTTTTTCCCCCTAAATTGTTTAATTCGTTGTCCGGTATTACATACTGCAAGTTGTCGGTGCTTTATTTGAAACATACTGTATATGACCGCTTATTTCCATCGTTGGTGATCACCTGCGTGTGAAGCTATTTTCTCCATTTGACTGAAACAACAACAATAATCCCTCCCCTCCAGTTCTAAAATTGGCCTCGCACAGAAAATTGACCATCAAAAATCCTGACTTTCCTTAACAAAAAAAAAATTCTGAATAACAGTACCAAAGTAAAAATATTATATTTCCACCTTCAACAGATACACTACCATGTGAAAGGATTAGATACAATTTTACAATTACTCACAGCTGATCATAATTGGCGTTGCCACTCATGACCTGGCGAAAGAAAACTCATATAAATAAACATCTACACTTGCTTTAAACTTCAAGATTAGTGGTATATCCCATTCACAGTTACTTCAAACTTTCCTGAAGCCCTGCTGAAGTTCTACTTCCGGGATATTCCTCCGCCTCGTGAAAACTAAGCTTAACTATGTTAAGAAAATTACACCGAAGGACAACGAACCGAATTCGTGCGCACTCAGTTGTAATAATATTTTCCATGAGAACTATTTCTTACCAGACGCTACCAACACGCATGTTTTCTCACTATTTTCATTCATATTTATTATGAATGAAATATTATAATTTATAAATAAATTACAGGAAAAACTTCAACTTAACGAAAAAATAAGATACTTATATGCTAACAGAGTTATAAAATGCTTGTGATGCGTGGCGCATTCAGGAAATAACTACACACGACTTACATGGGGTGATTTTTCAAAAGTGTGAAAAAACCGCAAATGGACTATAGACATCCAACTTCCTCGCTCCTCGAGAGTTACCACACTACTGCCACTTCGGCATGGCAATCTCTTTTCTTAGTTCATACTCTGACTCCTAGATCTTTTTTTTTTTTCACCACCGCTCGCTTTTAAACTCTAAACTGAGTGCTTGAAAATTATTCATCTTCGAATTTTAATATGAACGTGACTGCTATAATTGCGCCGACTATTAATGGCGCGCTTATATCACGATAGAATTATACGTGCTGCTGGCACGTAATATAGGATGTTCATAGTTAACCCCAGAACTTTCGAAAACAACCTTTGAAAACTGACACTGCCTCTACCTGTGTATATTTTAACGGGAACAATGACTGGCACGCGCCCAGTCAAGTTGGTAACGGCGAAGGGAAAGTCACAGTAGTTCCAAGTGTTGACTTTGAAATAAAAGTGTTAGGTGAACATTCATCAATACTGACGACATCTCTTTTGCTTCCTGTTTTAACTCTTTCAGTCCAGGATTAATTTACCAGCTCAAGTGTGGCAATCGTTTAATTTTTTTTGGTGTGACCTGTACTTGTATTGAGCGGGCTTCTCGTAACCTACGAACAACGCACTGTGCGTTTGTTGACGTCAGCATCAACCATTCACAAACTAGAGGCGCAGGAACTTCAACGAATCAGATTACTCTGAAGGAATACGCTCAAAACTGATTCCAAGTTGTGTACAGATCCGGCCATAAATATCATTTCACGTGCAACATGTCGTCGATCGTAGACGCTGGGGCACAGTCCCCGTGTGTCCGTGATCGAGGACATGTTGTGCATGGAAGATGTTTTTGTCCGGCACTGTACACAATAAGTAGGGCCAGTGACTTTTCGCGTAAAAATCGGAGCACAGAGTAGACTTCAATACTATATACACACCTCAGCTGTTGTTATACCTCCATTGGCTGCTGGCGCCGTGCCCGTCTTTGACCAAGCCACTCAGGACTAAGTAACTCCGACACTGAACCTTCGTGATTCGTGCGCAAACGGTTAACACGGGCCAGAACATTTTTTAGCCAATAAAAGAAGCTGGACGACCCTACGGTGCTTTGAACTGTATCTTGTCTCGAAATCTTTTCGAGAAATATCACTGCCCCTAACAATAAGGAATCAGTGGACGGTGTTTGAGCGTCTTCCTACCGAGTAAATGTGATTTGTTGGACGTTTCTGCAGCTCTCATTTGTGAATGGTTGATACTGGCATCAGCGAACATGCAATGCGTTGTTCACTGGCTGCGAAAAATACGCCTTCGATATATTTAAAAATTTCAACACTTGAGCTGGTAAATTAATTCGGGATTGAACGGGTTAAATGCATATTAAAATAAGCACATTTGTAAAATATTTACTTTTCTTGTCGTTTTACATGTCCAGCGCATGAATAAAGTGACCAGGCTAATATGGCAATATCAATTCTAGATATGGCGGATGAATATACAATGTACGTACAAGTAGATCTTAAGCAGGGTTTTCAAAAGTGCCCAGTTTAACATGAACAGTCTGTGTAACAAAACAAACAAGGAAATGGCAATTTTTTTAAGCATATTTATTATTCCAATTGCCTCACACACACACGCACTGCAATATCCACTGACGTCAGGTGAAATATTATTTTTGCAACTGACCGTACACAACGGCTATCGACTCTGTATTTTCAGGGCGCCTGTAGCGCGCGCCGTTGTGTTACACTGTAATGAGCTTAGGGAACGAGATGAATCTAATTATAACCGACATCCCGCATTTCTGACAAGATACGCGGAAGCTAGGCCGGGGCGGTAAAACCCGGCGTGTTGCCACGCAGGTATCTCGTTACGCGAACACAGCAGCTCATCAGGCGCCCCGGGGGCGAAGGTCGCGGTTGTCCTTGTTCCCACCGCGTGCAAAAATAATAACAAACATCGCTCTACGCGCGCGTGTGTGTACAGCGCCGTGACAAAACATTGACACGTGCGCGCGCACAGATTCCGTGCTGTGCGTTTTGCCGCGGCCGTCGCAGGCCACACGCGACATTTTGCTAGACGTCTAAACCATCGCGCAATAATTAAACAACCGCTGTTAATTGAAATAATAATAATAATTTACACTTTGAAGATTATGCCTGAGTTTAGCGTGCGGTGTAGTGGCCGGACCACTCGCCTACCAACATGTTTTCCGGAACATGTCCGGCCCCCCCCCCCCCNCCTGTACCTGATCCGCCAAGGTATCACAGGAGACAGCTTTCAGAGCCTAATATCTTTGGACAGTCCGGTACTACTACCTTGAGTCATCTAGGAAAACACGCCCCTCCACTTGACTGCCACAACAGTCAAGCTTCATAGGTCTCCAAGGCGAACCCGGGTTCGATTCCCGGCGGGGGCCACTCGCATTTGGGAATCATGCCAGGTTTTATCTGGGATCTCCCGTTTTCCCCGCCCTTGCATTCCGGCGATACTCCATACTTACCTCAGTTCGCCCTCATCCGATCTCAAGATCTCCATGTTAAGAGCCGCCCAAATCACTTCCACTTCCAGCTCGGACGAGGGTGGTATAATGGATTTCTTTATCCTTAGAGACGAAACTTGCTCAGGAGATGCTTTCCATATCTTGGATGATTTTTATAATGATCTTACTTTCACATCAGTTGTAATTATCGTAAAAAAGTTAAATTTTTATTCAACGATATACCGTAAAACTCGACAACTTTGTGCCACTTTTTGATATTTTCAAGCATAATCACCCTTTTTTATTAAAATAACGGGTTGGGAATTTTATCCAGCATAACTACACATCTCAAAAATGTAATCCTGTGGCCAAAACAAATCCGGGTAGCAAGGGTAGGGAGGGGGAATTGTTTTTGTGTGGCCCATTGTTGTATACACAAGTAAGTCAACTATGGGCCACGTCTTCTTGTCGCATTAAAATACGTGTCAAACGTGCCCTGGCTCAATGTTGTCACGATACAATTATTCACGAGTCAAAACTGTATACATTTTTGTTTTTTACATTTTCCCTCAATGTTTAATATGTGTTTTTAGTTTTTTTTTTGTTAAATAAGTAAAAATTACATTTGAAAATCAATATGTTATTTAAACGCTAGATAGCTCACTCGTTTGAAAGCAGCTGTGGCCCATTGTTGGGTCGCTGGCCCAAAGTTGTCGAATCTTACGGTATAAAGAAATGAATGAACTGTAGATCGCGTTACACATGACAAGCCACTGCAATCAGGCCACCGTGAGTTCGCCTTCGTTGCTATCAGCCAGCCAATAGCAAATCTTTGAAATGTGACGAGCATATCCCTAGTAGCTCGCACCAACAGGACGCTGCTAAGGGGTAATGCATGGACCACTACAGATGCTGCTGCTGTAGTGGAGTAAACAGGCAATGCAATTACAGCTTGTCCTGGCTGCCAGTAACAAATTCACAGGCTAGAAAGTGTTAAAAGGAAAATAATTTTACAATATTCATTGATCAACGTGCCGTAATTGTTCACTACTATAATAGCAACAGCTGATGTCGAGGCAATTAAATGATATTCGAATACATTTTTCGTGCAGTTGTCTTTCGTAGATCGCTCATTATTCTATAATGTTATAACACTACGCTGCGCGAAATCAAGCAATAAAACATATTAAACCCATTTCAAGTGACACCTTATCATTTATTACTTACATAGCATGGGAAAATAAAATATTCAAATAATGCATATCGTATTTTGCTCAAAGAAAATTAATGTTGTTTGTTTTCTTCCGAATAACTTTTAACCTGGTTGCTGGCGTCTTTGTTTCAGGTTGTCTCATTTTAGTATCAGACTTGTATTTAAATTACTTTCCACGTGTTAGCCATGACAATTAAGTTAAATATAAACTAGAAATATTCGCGCGGATGAGTAGGCCTATTGGAATTATCCGATGCAGAGGTAGGAAAACGTGTTGTGATGACGTTCACGTAAACATTCGGTGGATAAAGTGCATTCACTGTTACTTCGAACTTTTCTGAATCCCCGTTGAAAATCTACTTTCATGAAATCCCTGCACCACAAGCAAACAAACCTTAATCAAGTCTAGGAAATGTCAGCAAAGGGACAACTCGCCGCATTCGTGCGCACTCATTGTAATAATATTATGCGTAACAACTATTTATTATTAAGTATTGCCAACACACCTATTTTTACTCTGTATTTGCTCGTATACATTATATATCAAATATTATAATTTATGGATAAAATATAAGCAAAAGTTCAATTTCACAAAAAAAAAAAAAAAAAAAATAAAGGAGGTAGTTTTGTGTTAACCCAAGTATCAAACGCTCGTGATGGTGGTACATGGTGTATTCGGGAAACAACCACTCACATTATACATAGGACGATTTTCAAAGGTTCGAAGAAACCACGAGTACACTATAACTAAGAGTGAAGACTGAATTATTTTACCGCGAATGTTTATTTACGTCATTAAAATAAATCGCTATAAGGAAATNTATATATATATATATATACACACACACACACGAACACACACGCTACCTACAGGCCACGTCTGTTCCGGAACAGTTTGCTTGGTACACAGCCAACATGAAAGATAAATCTCTTAGATTTTGGTTAATGTCTTACTGAACGACGAAACGCAAACTATATAAAAAAAAAAAAACTCTTGTCGATGTCGACCTTTTCCCATAAAGGTAGGGTTGTGTCGACCTTTCCCATAAAGGAAGGGTTGGAACCCCGTTTGTGCATTGAAAAATGTAATCCTCTGTTATTTGTGGGTTGTTGCCTGCGGATTAGTAATCTACTGTTTGTACACAACCATCGTTTGGAAGAGATTAATGCATAGCATTCTAGCTGCAAACGTTGCGTTTCAGTGTTCCAATATTGTGCATTATTTCCTCTAAAACGGTGGCGTGAAGGGTACCAACGCAAGGTCACCTTTTTTTCTCACATATAATTTATGCTATTAATCCGCAGGTAACCACCCAGAAATACAGGAGGGTTACATTTTTTAATGCACAAATGTGTTTCCAACCCCTGATTCTTTCTTAAAGGGACTCTATACCGGCACTTTTTTTAAACCCTTAACTTGCAAGTTAATTTTTCATTCCAGGTGTTGCAAAAGAGGAGATTTTTGTTCTGAGATGTACACATGAATTCCTTGTAATAACATACGTTATAGAACCAATGAAAATAATTTCTATTGGTCTACGGCAGAGGTAGTAACCAATAACACGGTGTTGGTATTATTGAATCAGCCAATAGCATTAGCCAGGAAATAGAAGCTGTCTGCATTGATGTCAGCTTCTGGCCTTGTGCAGCGACGACCATTGTTCTGCAACATGTCACACGTGAACTAGCACACTCTGGATAATACGTCGAGATGGTAATGGTTTGCGCGTTGTCATTCAGCAATAAACGTCTGCTTCAACAACTCTTTGAAGGGTGTTTACACCTTTCCTGAACACACGTTCGCTATGGGTCGTGTATACATTTCTACGCATTTTTCTAACGAGACATCACCTGCCGAAGTTTGTCGGCAGAGTTAATCTCCAGCCTGTATTTTCTTCAGACGAACGGAATCTGTGTAAATGATGGAAGTTTTGCTGTCTGCAGTCCTCTTTCCGTGCCATCAAGGAATGTGTTTGCAACTTGCCGTTAACAACCTAACTTTAAATTGGCAGTCCGCGTAGAGTTATAATTCGTTTTTGAAGCACAGATGAAAGACGGCTTTAAGAGCGATACCTGCAGGCTCTTCAAAAGCAATGTAGGCCCTACGCACAGGGAAATCTTTATTGGCGTATGTTTGCGGTTCGGCCAGTGCAAACCCAGAAACAAGACGACGCACACCATAAGTGTCACCGTAACATTTTTAAGTATAGTTCTCGTATCAACGGACCAGGTTTGTCGTACACAACACAATCATGCTCTACAAATGTCACGACAATAGCCTCAAATAGATATGTTCAGCAAAAGTAACTCAAATCATAAAGGTCCACTGTCGGTGCTACCAAATTGCGATTGTGTTTTTTTAACAGCTGCTTTTTTATACATGATCTCGTGTATCGTAAGCAAACTCGAAATCCTCGGAAGTGTACGATAATTATAGATGGAGAAAAATGCATTTCTAAGAAACCAGAATCCTCCCTTTCACGCTTCATGGTGCCACGAAATAATAGTTTAAGAGTAAAACTGGAATACTCTGTGTTTTCAGCATACATATTGTGCAGGGACATTTACAGTAACTCTATGTCAGCTAATTGTACATAGAAGACCAGTCAGATAGCTACCAACACCCTATCGGAAATCGAAACTCGAGGGCGAGTTGTACGAAATTAAAAATGCGATAAAAAAGCGAAGCACTTTACGAACGCCTTGTACGGTAGCAGAAGAAAGGGGCATAATGTGAAGCATAGCCGACAGATGTCATAATGAAAATGGCACAATACATTAGGGCACAGCAATAGTGTCAAGATGGCGGCTTCACTATCGACATGCAAAGAGGAGCAGGGGTCCGTTATTCTGTTGTTTTTTTGAGTAGCCAACTTAATCACAGAACGGAAGTGCAGTATGGTGATGCGTGTTTCAAGTCCGACGAAGAGTTGCAGGTGCAGTGCCCGAGTGGCCACACACCACGCCGAAATAATTATTTATCGAGGATGCACTATATAAGAACACGAATACTTGTATTGCACGGAAGAGGATGTGTGTGAAACAGTATAGGCCATTCACGGTAAAGTGAACACTTTTTCAAGCCCTCTCGTTTGGAATAATAGCCAATCAATATATTTTATTGTATCCTTAGACGTTATCTTCGAGTCTAGCGAAATATATACACTGTGTTTATTACTTACACGGAAATATCTATTTTTAAAAGTGGCGGAAGGATAAAAAATGGCTGATGGGGAAAAAAAGTAACTAGGACCTCAAAAATGGTCACTTTATCGCGAACAGCCTGTGATACCATCTTACGTGTTCTGTGTTCAGTAAACTGCAAGAGAAAAATTATTTAAGGTTTTCATTTGACTCGCCCTTGTAAATCAGGCATTAAATGTGGTAACCTTTTCGCGGTCTCCTACTCACTCCACCCCATTTTCCCAATGGTTGGTACACCTGACCCCATGACTGATTTAAATATCGTTTCGCCATTACTTCATTTCAGATCTGGCATTCAAATTTTAGCGTGCTAGTGCGAAAGGCATGCAGAACTTATTTTCTGAACTTTTAGGAATTTGACCGCCGCAAATCATCATTTAGAATTCAAGGGAGAAATATTATTAATTCACTTCATGTTACGGATGTATAGAGGCGATGACAACACAGTTAGGATATTCTGAACACTAGTACATGGATACAGTTATACCGTAGGCAACATGCCAACAATTCTAAAACAGAAAATGAAATGATATTCTAAAACTGACTAGGTGTATCGAAAGAATTTGGTTGGCCATCCTTATTTACTTCTGAAAATTGGTTCTTGATAGGTTCTAAGCTCTCGACAGAACCACGAACGATTAAAGAAGTAAGTTATTATTAATGCCTCGATACGACAATAATCAGTAAGTAGTTACACGAACTTTTTTTCGCGGTGTTTTTTTCCAAGGGGTCTAATTTATCCTCCAGGGTGTTCAACTTCTACGAAAATTCCATCTATCAAAACTATATAATAAGTAAAAAGGTCATAATTTTTCAATGATTAATGGTGTACGAATATGCCATAAAGCAGGGATGGCAAGTACACTGTAAAAAATTAGGTTCAAAGCTTTCTGCATAGCAAAAAAATAATTTCTGTGCGGCTGTTTTGTTTACAATTACAAAATCTGGGTTTAATTCGGAAGATTAAAAATCTTATTTTTGTTCTTATTCATTATTATCTTTGTGGCAAAAATGTTTTTTTTTCTTTATAGCAAAGAAAAAAGTTTCCTTGATCTTGTTTTGTCAACAGTAAATAAATGCTGTAGTAGCATTAAAACAATTGTTTAGTTTTTAGTACCAAAGGAAACTTTCTAAAGGCCACGTTACCAAATAACGAATTCCACATATCATCGACATAATAATTTAACCTTCTCAATTGGATTTATTACAAAGGATACCAGTAACAGATTTTAATCACAATACAAGGTTATCATTACCATTGATACACAGATCAAACAAAAAATTTTCTTTGTGGCAAACCTACTTACCATTGGTTCACGATATATGTTGTGCGGTAACAAAACATGCGTTGCAGCAAATAAGGTGTTTTTAGAGTGTATTTACCAATAACGTGGATTCTCAGATTTAATTGAATCATTAATTTCTATAATTTTCAATTTTATCCGATAAAATGCAGCCGGGGAAGGGGTTGCAGGAGCCTGCACAGAGATGCGACTGGAAGGAATACTTCATAATCGCTCTCGCTTGGTGTCATCTCCGTCTGAGAAGACGAGTATTTCTCACGAAGTCAGGAAACGAGGGCGGCACGGTCGGATTCCCCCGATAATTAATGCTGAAATAACGAGATGGAACTCAACGTCTCAGCGCGCGCGGCGCCTACAAAGGCAGTTCATGAAGAGGAAACTATGACTGTCGGGCGACTCTGTAACTAGGACGCAAACTCCACTGCAACGATCTACCTGGATTTCCGTTCTAGTATTGGAGGATAGCTTGTATAGATTCTCATTCACAACGTACGCTACAATTAAAATCAAATCGATAGACGCGTTGTAAATGTAAGTTATCGCCAGTTAACGAGAANATTCACAACGTACGCTACAATTAAAATCAAATCGATAGACGCGTTGTAAATGTAAGTTATCGCCAGTTAACGAGAAACTTATAGTTTTTCCGCAATTCCTTTTTGTTTCAGAACTTCTCTTTAGTGTGAATTAACATTTTTACGAGTTGTTATATACTTTCTACCTAGTTTTTTTTTCTGTCCTACATTTGATACTTGCACAAAGCTGCGACATAATTACACGTCAATAATCCACATGGAGGGGAANATTACACGTCAATAATCCACATGGAGGGGAACGGAAAACTTCGCACAACTTGCGAAACAATACAGATTTCAGACACTCGTGTGCTTTTGTTCCTTTGGTCACCGGGGCACAATTTAGGTATAGCCTACTTCCTATTTCTTTACACTTTTTGAATCAAACCTTTGAAAAATCACCCCATGTATGACGTGTTTGGATGTTTCCTAAATATTTCATCTAACACAAACGTTTTATATTTGTGTTAACATTAAAGTGCCTTTTTTTAATTAAATTAAATTAAATTCTATTTTTTATAATTAACATGAGTAAAATCAGTACGTAAATAGGTGTGTTGTAATGCCTCTCGTAAAAAAAAAGTCCTTACACAAAACATGTATAAACCGAGCGTGCATGAGGCGGAAGAATATCCTGTAAGTAGAACTTTAGCGGGACTTGAGAAGAGTTGGAAGTAACCGCGAATGGACTACGTGTGCGACACGTTGCACAGGACTCGGGGCTGAACCGGAGCTACGTTCGTGTGGTTGAACCACGTGCAATGAACTCAACACGTTAACAAACGACGCTGACTCAGAGTTTACAGAGGAAAACCAACTATCCAAAAACGCTTTCTTCATCATTTTCTGCGAGGCGGTTTTGCTTACAGAAAATTCATCTTGCTTCACACGAAAAGGAAAGGCTTGAAGTATTACACAAAAAAATCTTTCCCGCGTACACTTTCGTTATACGACAATGCCTCATTCTGGTTTTCTTAAATTATTGCCATCTTTACAGAGCGCATGCTAATGACAGAATTTTTCAAATGCTGATTTCAAAAGAGTGTCATTAACACCGAACCAGCATTAAAAGGAACATGGCGTACCTGTGAAACGCTAATAAATTTCAAAATAAACTCACAAGGCACTTGCGGTGTGTGTTATTTATTTGACACGTGTTTCATATACCTGTCGTATTTTATTCCGGTAATATAATAATTTGAAACTCCGCCATGGTTTTGGTGATACTGTATACAGATTTGTAGTTTTTAGGCGTAAGTTACGACTAAGTTCAATTAGATTTTTCTAGCATTCCGCCAGTTAGGCTATCAGTATATTTAAGCGATATAAAACTAGGGCCGCCTATTATTCGCGAAAATATTGCACGGCTAGTTGTACTGTAAAACACGTTAGTTCAGAATTAATGTCGTGGTGGTTGGATAATTACAGCTTGCACGCGCCTGAAGTGGTTGCCAGCCAATCACGGAAGTTCACTGCTCGAGTAACTTAATTCTGATAGGTTCAGTCGAATAGAGAAGGTATTCTCACACAGGCACCTGGCTAATAGCTAAAGTATACCAGCTTGTGTGCACGTGGGGCCGCAGTGGCTGAGCGGTTAGCCTGCTCACCTCCCGCCAAGGCGGACCGGCTTCAATACCCGGCCGAGTCACTCCCGGATTTTCGCAAGTGAGAATCGTTCCGGACGATGCCGCTGGTCGGCGGGTTTTCTCGGAGACCTCCCGCTTCCTCTGCCCTTTCATTTCGGCGCTGCTCCATACTTGCCTCAATCACCCTCATCGGCTTTCGAGACCTCGCTGTTCAGAGCCGCCCTAATCTCTGCACTCGATTGTGTGCACGTATAATGTTGATGTCTGTCCTGTGTACAAATCTTTTTGTGAACAACAGGTGGCCCAAGCTATAACTATTGGAAAGCAAATTCATTACGCTCGTCATAACTCATTCTTGACTCATGCTGTTCCAGAAAAGCGCTCGTGTTTTTTTAGGCTTTTAAGCACCCCGAGTTTTATTTTCCCTTTTGATGAGAATTTCCCGATTTTTGTAAGGTAATTTTGAATGTACGTTTACTCTGTTACAGTAATAACAGAAGGTTGTGAAAGTGAATGCTTTATTATCTTTGGGTCCGAACTACGGCGTTGAAGAACACTATGAACTCCTCCTGACTTGTTCTCAAGGCCATCTCTGTGTCATTTGAAGTGCATCAGTTTTGAAGTACTTAATACACAATTCCCAGCATTGTTAGTGCTTTACCACTATTACTGATTTAATTAGCGAAGTTATCTATTTTCTATGAAATATTTAATGAAACGACGCAAATCACAAATATTATTTCGTGGAAAATTTGTTTTACTCAATCTCCCTCCGGTAAATTAAAATTTCAGTCCCTGGCTCATAAGAAAACTTTTAATCGATTACGTTACAGGATAGACTCTAACCAATATATAAAAATATGCAACATTCCGTGTTTTTATATTCACGGATTTATTTATTTTGTGAAAGTATTGAAAATAAAATGTTTTAAAACTTAGAATTGCAAAGAAACAGGGTTTTAATTAAAAAAAAAAAAAAAAAAACACAGGGAGGAGTTTCGAGAAATATACCTATAAATTTTGTAGAAACTATGTTTATGAGCTAGTAGTAATATAGAGACAGAAATGTCTCCCGTCTCTCTAAATAAACCCAACATAATTCTAAATTCAGTTCTCGTGAATTCAGTACATGCAATCTTAGAGCGAGCCTGTGCGGAAAAAAAAACTGTGTAGTTTGTGAAGAGGGAACAAAAAAAAATATCTTATTGCCTCTGGAAGTCGCACAAAATACGGCAGCATAAATAAAAATAACGGGATGGATTTGCTGGTATTAAAATAAGTAGCACTAGAGGACAGAGTAAACAGTTCCCGGCGAAATAAAAAGGATTCCGGGGAAGAGTTGGAGATTGAAACACTTTCATGCATGCAGCATGTGGCGTTATGCGAATATATTTACTCTTTCGGAACGGCAGACAAATATGTTGAAATGTTCGCTTAAGAGCCTCTAGATGAATGGCGTGGAGAAACGCATCAACAAAATGAGTGGATAAAGTGGAAACATTATTTTTNGCTTAAGAGCCTCTAGATGAATGGCGTGGAGAAACGCATCAACAAAATGAGTGGATAAAGTGGAAACATTATTTTTAATTTGAATGAACCAAGAGGCGCGAGATACTATATATGAACCCGAACCAGTGATTGCAATCAGTTGAGTTATTTTACTGGCTTTTCATTTAACGGATGTTGTCTACTGGTGAATGAGGTTTCACTGCCAGGACAGTGCACTTTACCAGGAATCAGGAGAAATGACTGTAAAAACAGTGAATATGTTCAGCAGAATTGACTGATTCAAGCAGAGCAGATTCAACAGATCTGCAGTCAAGTTCGCTGCTTGGAGCTGCTTTAACTCCGTCGATATTATCATGTACATTTTTCATAAAATAATATTATAATAATGGCGTGTGGGGAGTGCACCCAGGGCAAGGCGACACCCTCTGAGTGACGGTCTTTCCAACTGGGACCCGCAGGTGACCGTCATCCCCGGACATTATAGAAATGAGACCCTAGAATGGAGCGGCGCTGGAATGCAAGGGTGGGGGAAACGGGAGTACCCCGTGAAAACCCGCCGGCAAGCGGCATCGTCCGACACGATTCCCACTTGCGAAAATCCGGGAGTGACACGGCCAGGGATTGAACACGTTTCGCCTTGGTAGGAGGTGAGCAGTCTAGCCGCTGAGCCACCGTGGCCCCAATACTAATGTTATCAGACAAAATATTTTTGAAAATTCAACCCGAAGGATAGAGCGTTGCGGTGTTTGAGCGGATGTTGTGTCTATTTCTGCACGGGGAGAGTCGTGTGTTCTTGCTTACAATGCAAATTTTTCATATTTGTTTTATGTCTTGTGCCACGGGATTTGAGTCAAAATAGAAAGGGAACATATCTTACGACGGGCGACGTTGCCACTGTCGATAAACAGATGTTGATATAGTCCATTCACGGTTACTTTACACTTTTCTGAAGCCCTGCTTAAGTTCTACTTCCCCGGATATTCCTCCGCCTCGTGCGAACAAAGCTTAACCAAGTCTAGGAAATCACACCAGAGGGACAAAGCATCGCATTTCGTGCGCACTTGGTGTTATAATATTTTGCATAAGAACTATTTCTTGCCAGGCATTGCCAACACACCCATTTCTCACGTTGTTATCCACAATATCCTTTATTGTTAACAGAAGCATAAAACGCTTGTGATACATGACATAGGAAATGTGAAGAAACCTCTACTAGACTATAGGTACACTCGTCAATGCTCAATAAGAACTGCGCGGGCCGTATCTAGTGTCTCCTGGTTGAAGCCCACGCACTGGCGGAAGTTACGGCAGACGCTAATGTGATTGCCCGCTTGCAGGGTTGCGTGCGGCCAGGGGTGGGCGTGGCTATGAAGTGTTTGTAATGGCGTGTTCGGGGCCGCTATAACCTTTTAGCCCACCACGCAGGCCTGCCAAATTACCCGACGCCACCGCCGCACCGCCGGTAATTTAGTGCGGCCGAACTCCTCCTTCCATGGTGTACTCCCGACTTGCCGACTACAAAGCCCCTCTCCTTCAACCCTTTCAGCGACGGTGTCCTCTATCTGGGACGTTGCACATCAAGTGGCGTGAATGTTCTGCGCTGTACACAGCAGAACATACCGTCCAATGAGAAAGCTTCCCTACGCTGCTGAGACTATGTTCCGTAGCCTCATAAACCACTACTGCCAGTAAACACAAAGCACATATATTGGTCCCGATGTAAGACAAAGCGTAGTCTGGATATCAGTATAGTTCCGAACAAAAGACTTGTCTGTTGCAACGCCTAAAATTATATGTTTATCTTTGACTGAAAGGGTTGACTGGCTACTTCTGGAAACCCTGCTTGGTTTGCCTTCGTTGAGGGGCGCCATTATCCACTTATAGCCTATTCGCGATATCTTCACACTTTTTTTTGGATTAAGTCTTTGAAAAAAATCACATCATGTATAATGTGTTTGGTTGTTTCTAAAACTTAGCATGTATCACAACGTTTTATACTCCTGTCAACAAAAGTGTCTTATTTTTACTTATTTTTTTATCTATGAATTGTGGTGAAAGATTTCAGGCAGGAAGTAGATGATTCTACAGCCTACGAAATACACTTAAATCCAAAACCCTGTCGTGGCGAACAAAGATCAAGATCTACAAATCTATCATTCGTCCGACTGCAACGCTACACCTAATGCACGAGGTTCTCATACTTAATACATCTAACGGAAATAATTCTCATAATATCCCATATAATATGCTTTTCGGACTCCGCCTTTACGGTATTCTACAGCCCTTATTACTTGGGATGCACCATGGGTGTCTGATTTCTACTTTCATCTTTTCACATCAGCAACCCCCTGGCACAGTTCGGTCATGTGTTTCGTATACACAGGGTGTTAGGAAATTAAACGCACAAACTACGGGATGTGATTCCTTATGAAAAATACAGTCGAAAATATACAGGGCATCATATACCTAAACGGAATATTAAAGGAGATATGAGCCTGTGGAAGTAGGGTCTTGGAAACGCATTTTAGCGGAACGCCTTGTACGGCGCCTACCAAGTCCGCAGCAGTAAGGCGACTTATGCCCCCATGTTGCAGACACACTGTGCTGCTTGAGGAAGTGATACGTCAGCACATCAACCACGCGCCCTCTACTAGTACACGCTCCATAGCGGGTCAAATGGGCGTGTCCCATTCAACCGTGTGGGACGTACTGTGGGTACATCGCCGCCGTCCCTACCGCTGGCAGAAACTACAAGGCATTCAGCTAAAATACGTTTTCAAAGCCCAATATTCACAGGCTCGTATATCCTTTAATATCCTGTTTAGGTATAAAAGTGAGCACTTTTGAAATCAACCTTAGATAAATGTCACGGCTTCTACCTGCAGTTATTCAACGGGCTCACTGAGTGACGTGCGCCCAGTAAAGTTGGTAACGCTGGAGGGAAAGTAGTTCCCTATCTTAACGTCGAATTAAAAGAGCTAGGTAACCATTTGTGATAACTTAAAATTATTTATTTCGCTTTCTATTTTTTGCATCGAAGTGTAAAAATTAGCAGATTCGTAAAATATTTACTCTTCTAATAACTTCACAGATTCACTTGACCGGCGCATGGCAATGTTAATTTTACGTAAGGCGGATGAATACACAACGCACATCCAAGTAGATCGTAAGCAGGACTTTCAAATGTGTTCATTTCGCCGTAAACAGTCTATACTGCTCTAGTTCATGAATGGTTCGTATCACTATGACCGAGCACAAAACCAACAGATAATTGGTTGTAATAATGGCACAAATAATGCGAGTTTAATTGATAAGAGCATAAACATTTTTTTTTCAACACCCTAGAACAGTAAATTAAAGTGGAGTGTGAAATGGTTGGAAATACTTCAATCTCCCAAACAATTTCGCGTCTGTCTCGCAAATCCGATAATTTCGCTGTCGTAAGTCGTGGGCCTATTGCAGACGGAAACACAAACGTGAAAGTGTTGGAAATGTTCAGATCTCTATCGAAAACCCAGATAAAGTTCTAGTTGTGTAAGTGATAATGGGTTCAGCTGTGCGCACATGCTGTCTCGGAAACCAGATGTCCGCACTCACCTTGGCCACTGTCGAAAAGTCTAATGTTTTTACATAAAAAAAAAAAAAAAACTATCGAGGCATTTCTTTAAACGTTAATGTTGTAGTCAAATTAATAATGTTGTGACAATGTTAACCATTTACAATTTATTATATTACTATAATGCAAATATACTGCTGAAGTGTTAATGTTAATAAAGCCTCTAAGAAATGTTACCGCAACCAAATGTTATACTTTGCTAAAAAAATAACAGGAAGTACGAAACATTTTGTGACACTGCGACATTAAAGAAACGTCCAACCAACACAAGTTTACACTGACTTGGCGTTGTAAAGTGGCGTATAGTTGTGAACAGCGATAACCTTGTAAATTAGACCACTGTATTTAAATTTTAAATCATAGTATGAGAACTAAATGTACGTTACGAACTTAAGTGAGAAATAAATATAACCGTCATAAAAATAAACTTCGTACTTTTCTCCTTTCGTAAAAGANTAAGTGAGAAATAAATATAACCGTCATAAAAATAAACTTCGTACTTTTCTCCTTTCGTAAAAGAAAACTGTGCAGGAAAGCCCTAAAAGTGATATTTTAAACCATTTTTTTTTCTATTGATTTGTCTAAGCCAAAGATTTGTTGAGTACAGTTAGAATATTAAACAGAATATGAATATANACGCGCCCTCCACTAGTACACGCTCCATAGCGCGTCAAATGGGCGTGTCCCATTCGACCGTGTGGGACGTACTGTGGGTACATCGCCGCCGTCCCTACCGCTGGCAGAAACTACAAGGCATTCAGCGAAAATACGTTTTCAAAACCCAATATTCACAGGCTCATATCTCCTTTAATATTCCGTTTAGGTATAAAAGAGAGCACGTTTGAAATCAACCTTAGCTAAATGTCACGGCTTCTACCTGCAGTTATTCAACGGGCTCACTGAGTGACGTGCGCCCAGTAAAGTTGGTAACGCTGGAGGGAAAGTAGTTCCCTATCTTAACGTCGAATTAAAAGAGCTAGGTAACCATTTGTGATAACTTAAAAATTATTTATTTCGCTTCCTGTTTTTTTTAATGCATCGAAGTGTAAAAATGATCAGATTCGTGAAATATTTACTCTTCTAATAACTTTGCAGTTTCACTTGACCGATACATGGCAATGTTAATTTTACGTGAGGCGGAAGAATACACAACGCACATCCAAGTAGATCGTAAGCAGGACTTTCAAATGTGTTCATTTCGCCGTAAACAGTCTATACTGCTCTAGTTTATGAATGGTTCGTATCACCATGACCGAGCACAAAACCAACAGATAATTGGTTGTAATAATGGCACAAATAATGCGAGTTTAATTGATAAGAGCATAAACATTTTTTTTTCAACACCTAGAACAGTAAATTAAAGCGGAGTGTGAAATGATTGGAATTACTTCAATCTCCCAAACAATTTCGCGTCTGTCTCACAAATCCGATAATTTCGCTGTCGTAAGTCATGGGCCTATTTCAGACGGAAACACAAACGTGAAAGTGTTGGAAATGTTCAGATTTCTATCGAAAACGCAGATAAAGTTCTAGTTGTGTAAGTGATAATGGGTTCAGCTGTGCGCACATGCTGTCACGGAAACCAGATGTCCGCACTCACCTTGGCCACTGTCAAAAAGTCAAATGTTCTTACATTAAAAAAAAACTATCGAGGCATTTCTTTAAACGTTAATTTTGTAGTCAAATTAATAATGTTGTGACAATGTTAACCATTTCAAATTATTATATTACTATAATGCAAATATACTGCTGAAGTGTTAATGTTAATGAAGCCTCTAAGTAATGTTACCGCAACCAAATGTTATACTTTGCTAAAAATAACAGGAAGAACGAAACATTTTGTGATACTGCGACATTAAAGAAACGTCCAACCAACACAGGGTTACGCTGACTTGGAGTTGTAAAATGGCGGATGGCAGTGAACAGCGATGACCTTGTAAAATGAAACCACTGTATTTACATTTTAAAGCAGAGTTTGAGAACTAAATTAACGTTACGAACTTAAGTGAGAAATAAATATAACCGTCATAAAAATAAACTTCGTACTTTTCTCCTTTCGTAAAAGAAAACTGTGCAGAAAAGCCCTAAAAGTGATATTTTAAACCATTTCACTATTTTTTTTTCTATTGATTTGTCTAAGCCAAAGATTTGTTGAGTACAGTTAGAATATTAAACAGAATATGAATATATTTCGTTGTATTTGCACAGTTTCACTCTAGAGCGAAGAACAGAGTTTATTCTTTACGCATGTTCTAAGGCACTTTATGCATATTCTAACGCACTTTATGGGTGTTCAAACGCACTACACATCGAAATATTTTACACGATTATATACACAGTATTTTATAAAAATAGCAATTATATCATTTATTAAAAATACGGAATAATTTGGTACACAAGCGACACCAGAGTACCATGGCGAGTACCAAACTGAAGCACTATTCTTCCCAATCTATATATATATATATATATATATATATATATAGCTAGCTATATGTTTAACCATACGTACGTGGGTTTCCACTCCTACGAATGTACCTTTCTGGGAAATGCAAGAGTATAAGTTATCCTTTACTTTTACTGTTTATCCTTATGGTTTCATTTTGGCCTGTGGCTTTCTGTTGTTGGACCACATGTTTCTCACAATGTATTACGTGCATTTGACCACGTGAGTGGATTGTAATCCTAACCTGGGTGAGGTAAAGCTTGCACTCACCACTTCCAGCTGCTTCAGGTAGGTGGAGCTGCTGTGGTTGGCCTGTATGAGCGGCCGGCCGTTGTTGAAGATGGTACAGATCACCATCCCCAGGGAGAACATGTCGCTCAGGATGCTGCAGATAGACGACGTCTGTACTTCTGGAGCTGCAACAACAACAGACAATCTGCTACTGTCTGGAGACACACTGCGTCCAACACCAAACAAGTCTACTGAAATATGNCTGCAACAACAACAGACAATCTGCTACTGTCTGGAGACACACTGCGTCCAACACCAAACAAGTCTACTGAAATATGTTCGTTTTAAAAAGCAGTTTGCGAGAAAATAAAATATATTACGCTAAGAAAAGGTTTTGTTAAATAAAACAAAGTTTGTTTGGCGTACCCAAGTTAATTGTTTGTACAGGGGCAATGAAATATTTTGTTGTTAAAACCGAATTATTTTATTGTTCTTATTTGGTTTACCTAACCGGAAAATTCGATTGGTTTGTTTGGCTCTACGCATATTGAACAAGTTCGGTTAATACTAAAAAAAAAATTTCTAAGATCGACGGAGATGCATCAGCTCACGAGCGTCAGGCCACATACACCTGAGTTTAAGTGACTCTGATAAACTGGGAATGTTTTTAAAATATACATTTCAAATACTGGAGAACGTGCAAAAACAAATATTTCAAATTTTACAGCTNAACTGGGAATGTTTTTAAAATATACATTTCAAATACTGGAGAACGTGCAAAAACAAATATTTCAAATTTTACAGCTTTACTTTTTAGTATCCCGTTACAGTTGTTTTATTTGGGTAATTGTACCATTATTAACCATCAATGGATGCACTGACAAACACTCTTCCTATCCTAATTGTCACAAAAAGTGAAAAAAAAAAAAACCTCGAGCTACATTTTCAAACGAAGGCAAGCAATAGTGGTTAAACAAATAGATACAGTTGATTCAACTAAATATTTTGTCGGCAGTCTAATTTATTTTGGCCCACAACACAATGGTTTTGTTTATTGAAGTGTGTATTTTGTTAGATAAACCAATTTAATATTCTTGCTTTTCAAATTTAGTCTATTCAACGAAATATTTGTTGGGGCAACCAAGTATATTTTTGGAACTATACGAACAAATATTTTGTCGGCTGTTCTCTCAGTGCAGATAACGGTTTTTGTCAGTTTTACAAACAAGTATTTAGCCAGAGGGATGTATTCCTTTTGAATTGTTTTCACGCCGTAAATGTGTAAAACTAATTGCGGTGCGAGACATGGCGGTAACGGGATGNGTATTCCTTTTGAATTGTTTTCACGCCGTAAATGTGTAAAACTAATTGCGGTGCGAGACATGGCGGTAACGGGATGCATCACTCTGGCAAAGGATTTTCTTGCAAAGAGGTAAAAACTTTGTTATCTAGGTTCACAGTTTGCAAAGCGGTAAACAATTGTTATCTAGGATCGCAGTTTCTTTCTTTTTATATACTGTCTACCAAAAAAAGTTGTAGACTTCAAATAAGTTTCTGTCAGTGCAAAAATAGGGTAAATTGAACCAAGACTCAAACCCGGAACCTTTACGCTTCAACGGTACTCCTTAGTGACCTCGCCCGCGGTAGCTGTTGATGTAAACTATGCATTTTTTTTTATGTAGTGTTTCATGTATGACATTTAAGTCACATATTTTCAAGTTATTTGCCTTAATTTTTTGTTTTGGGTTGAAATTTTTTCTTAGGGATTGTTTGTGCCAATACATATCATCAATAAATATACTAACACACACTGTTATTGACCTAGTTACACTGTAAAAATTTGTGTAATTTTTCACTAAATGTATGTTGCAGCAGTGTCTCCACTGAAATCGGTGTAATTTTATACCTACATATGTCACTGTTTTATTACTCTACGTCAAAATAAATTTATCGTACAAATTAGTAAAATAAGATACACATTGTACAACTAATTTGACATAGAATGGTGTAAAATTGCTATTACTATGTAGCAGAAAGCAAACTGCATCATTCGTGTATTTTCACTCCACGGCAAGTACATTTAGAGTCGTTGCAATTGTATTTTCTTACTTACAAAAAAAGTAAAATCGCAAACTCACAGTAATTGTAATTACACAATTTTTGTATATTTTTCACTGTTTCACTATGCAATTTTACCGTCATTATATATACGTTCTTTTACAACTGCGTCATATTAATTCACATACTTTGTATGTGAATTTTTTAAATTTTCATGTTATTTTATTTCGTTTTGTATCTTGGTAGTTTAACAGAGTTATAAAAATTTTATACCCAAGATGTGGGTAAAATAGACTTCAGATATAGAATAGCCAACATATTTCATCAGCGGGAGTTAAGTATTCCTTTTCAACACACAAAAGGAGTTCGAAGTAGTTCTACTTACTACCGCTAGATCGCATGTTTTAAACAAATACTTGTAGTAATATCTACATAATAAGGAACATTAGTGTAAAATTACAAATACTGTCCTTTTTTTTTGGAAATTACACAAAATAACGTAAGATTACCGAAAATTTGTTTGTGTAAATACACAACACACATGCCCCAAAATGTTTACACACACACACACACACACACACGTGGTCATTGGAAAATTACGTAACTGAAAATGTACAACTATACTGAATTTGATTGTTCATACAATGACCATTTAGCAGTAAACAGTAAAAATACCCAACTTTAAGTGTTCATACAACTTAAGGTTTTAATACAGGGAGTGGGTATATTTTTACACATACTTCCAAATGTATAAATTAACACCAACATTGTGCTTACTAAGCCATACATTAATGTATTTTCACCAAAGACATATAGTACTCTCTGGATTATTAAGAAAATTTGTGTAAAATTACAGGTACTGCAGTTTTTTTTTTTTTACAAATCACACATACAAAATCTTTAAAAAAAAAATTGTATGTATAAAATTATAATTTTTTACAGCGTATAACAAAAATCATACAGAAACTCCAGTAGTGTACGTATGGGGCTTTTGGAACATGGGTTCTGGGTTCCGAATCCGTACGCCATCTTGGTAGGTGCGGACAGCGGCCATGTTGGTCNGGTCGGTGCCGTCCGCCATATTGGTAGGCGCCACGGCCAGGGCTCGATGCTATGTTGGATGTTCTTACCCCCAACATCCCCAGAAACTATTTTATTAAAAGTTATTCTAATAAAAATATTTTAATACTCTTATTTAAGCGGAAGGTAATGAGAACAAAAATAAAGATTATACATATGGTTTTAATGACAGCCAAAATATTTCAATCACGCCTTAGAAAAGACCCCGGATACTTTAAGCGTGCTTGGATCCGTTATTAATAATGGTAAAAGAAAATACCTCAAATTTTTCCAGATGACTGAAAAGCATATTTTGTATATACGGTCCACGACCGTAGTGATGGAGAGCGTTACGAACACAAAATAAACATAATTACCAAGCCAGCTCATTTCATCGGCCATTTTGCGCTGGATTTATTTTTCGCAAATTAACGTGCGCTCGTATATTAATTTTGCTATCCACTCTTTGCTCGGCATTTTCAATATCGTTTACGCAATGAGGTATAGCGTGTTTTCAGAACTGCAAAGCGCCCCTGTATTACGCGAGTTATAATATTGTTCGTTACTGTTAATTAGTTTTCAAATTACAATCCGCAAGCTTGAAACCGTCAACCCCGGAGAGAATTCATTTGGGGTTGTCCTGATATTATGTTGGAAATGAACTGAAAAACGTAGCTTGACCTGGGTCGCTGTTACTTAAATACTTTTGAACTCGTTCAGACTCAGTGTACACAATTGGGTTATTTTTGGTCTGCACTGCACACAGCGAAGCTCAATGACCAATGATCTTACCTGTGGGTGAATGTATCGCAAACCGTCTTACTGGTCTAGGTCGTAATTGGTTCATATTACTGTACCCGAACATATAGCCTGCAGCTCATTGGCTCATGTGACAACGAAACTAGCGTTGTGCCGACTTAAGTACAGCACGCCTCATAAAGTTTTGAAAAAATCGTTGCCCTGAATATTATGCAGAGTGAGTGAAGATATTTGGGCAGCTCTTAACAGCAAGGTCTTGGGAGCCGATGAGGGCGATAGAGGTGAGTATGGAGCAGCACCGGAATGAAAGGGCGGGGGGAAACGGGACATTCCTGAGAAAACCTGCCGACCAGCAGACATTGTCAGGTACGATTCCCACATGCGAAAATCCGGGGGGCGACCTCCACCGGGAATTAACCAGGTTCGCCCAGGTGGGAGGCGAGTTCTCTGACCACTACACCACCGCGACCCCTCAAAACTATTGAAGCTCATATTCATCATGTCTGTATGTTTTCAGATGTTAAGAGTCTTAGGCCTCTGTCTGCTAATAACAGTAGTTCGTTATCGGCATAAGCTACTTCTCATTGGTCTAGTCATGCCAGATAATGTCTTTCACAACGACATGCCGCTAATTATACGCTGTTCATGGTAAAATGAGTACTTTTGAAAGCCCTGCTCGAGATCAACTTGTACGCACGTTGTGTATTCTTCCGCCATATGTGAAATTGACATTGCAGTGAGACTGATCGCTGTTTCCATGCGCCGTCCAAGAAAACACGTAAAATTATTGGAAACGTAAATATTTTATGGATCTGCCCATTTTGCACTTACATGCATTGAAACAGAAAGCAAAAGAATTCATCCCAGTATTCAGACATGTTTACCTAATGCCCCTGTCACACTGTCGAATTTCCCGTCAAACTCCTTTCAATAAAGTTGTGACGTCTTCGAAAAGTCATAAGCCCCACCATACTTGTCTGAAAAATCTGTACTGCTTCAGTTTCCACCAGATATGTGCAGATTGTACCGGTTCTAAAACTTAGTTTATATTTGACGGGCTCAGCCAATCAGAATCGTGCACGACAAAAATGGACGCTACGAAACTTTAAAGTAACGAAAAATTGATGGAAAGGAAATANGCCAATCAGAATCGTGCACGACAAAAATGGACGCTACGAAACTTTAAAGTAACGAAAAATTGATGGAAAGGAAATAGGCTATTGAGATATCAATTTATGTAACAGCTGTCTGAGCATGAATGCTATTTTTAATTAACATTGTACATAATATTAAGTACTCAGAGGCATAAAATTTCATCGTACAGGAAACATGTGTGATGAATAGAATTATATAGGTTGTTCACGGTAAAGTGAGCACTTTTGAAAGCCCTCTCNCGTACAGGAAACATGTGTGATGAATAGAATTATATAGGTTGTTCACGGTAAAGTGAGCACTTTTGAAAGCCCTCTCATTTGGAATAATAGTCAATAAATATATTTTATTTTGGCCTTAGACGTTAACTTTCGAGTGCGATGGAATATTCATACTGTGCTTATTACTTACACCACAATATATATATATCTATTTGAAAAGGTTGTTAAAGATTAAAAAGATTACCGAAAGTAACTACGGCCTCAAAGGTGCTCACTTTGCCGCGAATAACCTATGGAACTTAGTAAAGAAATGAAAATAAATAAGAAAATTCGTTACATTTCTTCCTTTAATGGACAACGTGAACAGCAGTATCTCACTTTGAAAATAATTTTTAAATTAAAATTAAAATTAGATCTCCCCAGTAAAAAAAAAAAATTTGAGTGTGGCTCATTTTCAAACACATTTAAGATTATTTGGAAAAAAACTATAGGAAGGAAAAATTTGATGGTCGTATTTCGTTTTCCAATTTTTTTTTGTCAGATATGTTTGGAGGCGAAAATTTGACAGTATGACAGGGGCTTAACACATTTTAATTTAACGCAAGACAAGAAACGGCTTACTCTCCGTCGTTACCAACTTTACTGGGCGCATGCCTGTTAACTACGTGCGTGTAGAGGCAGGGACATTTTTTTTTCCAAAGGTTGTTTTCAAAAGTGCTCAATTAACCGTGAACGGCAGATACTGCAGGAAATCTGCGAAAAAAAAAAGTCGAATGTCACTACGCATTTTCCTCGACGTAGAAACTGCGAGCAGAAAAGCGTTAAAAGAGATGGGGGGAGGAGGGAAAATGCGCAGAAATTTTCACACATTGATTTCCTTCCGCCTGGGTGGAGAATAGAGGGTGGAATTGGCACGCGCCACCCCCTCCCGCCCCCCTGGCCCAGATGGAATATGTGATGGGCGGGCGAGTGCCACACTGTGTATTGCTTGTCCGCTCCGCACTTCTTTCCGAATGGAAATTGATACGTCTCCCTCCCTCTTCTCGGATCTCCCCTTCGCCTACACATCTGCCAAGTGATTGAGCAGGTAGTGCCTTCGGAGAGACAGAACCCAGCCGTCAGCGAGGATAATACCCGAGCCTTGCGCGCGAAACACTCATCTACCGTTCTCGCTTGTCACTTGGCAATACATTCCCGGCTACGTTGAGACAGAGGCATGCTCTGCGGGGNCACTCATCTACCGTTCTCGCTTGTCACTTGGCAATACATTCCCGGCTACGTTGAGACAGAGGCATGCTCTGCGGGAGGAGCTGAAGGGGCTGCAGCCCCTCCCAAAATATAAGTCAAACTATAAATACATATAAACACATTATAAAATATTAGGTTGAGAGATTTTAGCGGCTCTTGAATACGAGGTCTTGAGAGCCGGTGAGGTGAGAATGGAGCAGCGCAGGAATGCAAGAGAAGTCCCCGAGAAAACCCCGCCGACCAGCGGCATCTTCCGGCGCGATTCCCACTTGCGAAAAATCCGGGAGCGATCCCGCCGGGAATCGAATCCGGTTCGCCTAGGTGGGAGGCGGGTAGTCTAACTACTGCACCACCGCGGCCCCTCTCTGTCGTCGAAAACAAAATTCGCACGGGTATAGTTTTAGTTTCATTGCTTAATTTATGCTTGTCAAGATCATTAAAAAAAACTTAACATAATCGTTAATAAAAATAGTATTTTTTATAACAACTGAAATAAGCAATACATATATATATATAATGCATTACCAGTTACATGTGAAAGGATGTTTGCTTGGGAAACAATCAGCTCGGTACTCCATTGCCTGACAGACGGCCGGCCAGCAATAAAGTCCGGTGAAGTGAACGTGCGTCAAGTCTGGTGCGAACCAATAGTGTGATAGTAAGGGAGACAGCAGAGACCAACAGAAATGCCATTTCTATGGATTATGATACGAGACATAATCCTAACTTGTCTTGAATGCCAGTAAACGTTACGAAGTGCAAAGTGATAACACTTTTCAAAACGGCGCTCGTGTGCCGATTTATTAATATTAGCTCCGTTAATGTTATTCCTTTTATCAGTAACAAATGNCGTTAATGTTATTCCTTTTATCAGTAACAAATGAGTATTCGATAACAACTATGTCCAGCAAATATGTTATGTGGCCGAAATAAACTGCTCCATCATAAAATACGCCACTGAGCATGATGAACTCTGATACGTTCTATCCACTATAATCTCTAACGTGATTGGTGCAGCTGAAGATGGCCACGCCCTCTAACACAGCGGGCCAATAACAGACATATGNTAACGTGATTGGTGCAGCTGAAGATGGCCACGCCCTCTAACACAGCGGGCCAATAACAGACATATGTTGGCATGGATGGTGAGTTCTGCGTGGACAAGTTAAGCAAAGAAACAGTTGAAGCAAACTGCAACAACCAATAAAATGTTCTCTTCAGTGGGACGTATCGCCTGTTTGCAGAAATGATTTCGCTACAAAATGTCGCCAAGTGCTGAAAGTGTTGACCCCTTGTCATATTATCCCAGAGTGTACTCGTCCACGTCTGACATGTTTCAGGGTGTGTGAAGTCATGGTCTGTGCTGTACAAGTCCAGTCGCTAGCACCAATACGGACATCGCATTTCCCTGGCCAATGCTACTGGCTGCTGCTGACAACTATTTTCATTGGTTGCTTCTTGTGCCATGGATCTACTAAGACTCTTTCCATAGGCTACAAAGTGTCAGTTGTTGTAAGATAATCGTAGGTACTGTTCACATCAAAAATTCCCTCTTTTGCAACACATGAACAGGAAAATTGATGAGAACGTTAAGGGGTTAACGTACACACAAATTGTTCGTTTCAAGTGTCGCAAAAGAAGTAATTTTAAGTGAGTATAGCACTTGCGTATTCCTCATAACATCTGACGTATTGGTGCTAGCTTGAATTTGGACAGCAACGACCATAATTTCACATATTCTACAACACGTCAGACGTGGACGAATACGCTCGGGATAATATGTTAAGGGGATTAAAGAGTGGTAGCAGTTGAGTCGTCGCTAATCATCCACCACACTTGACCCGTAAACGTGCTTGGCTGTACATCTCATCAAGCCCTCTCTGAGCACAGGAAAAGTGTTGACAGTGTGACGACTCCTCGTGTTCGGCAGAGGCACCCCCCACCCTCCNCGCACCGCCGCGCCGGAGAGGTCAATGAGTAACACCAGCAGACAAGTGACAACAATACAATTTTGTGATCGGTTTACATTGGTAGTAGCAGCAACTGAACTCACCATCGCAATGACCTACGGGTAAATAGCAAAAGCTATACTTCAAACAGCTGTACGTTCGAGTTTCTTTTGAAATTTATCAGGGATGCCGTGTTCTGCTTAAAATCCTTTTGCCTTGCAGCGTTTTCCCTACATCGTTCTGCCGAGTAGGCGATTTGTGTAGCAGTCGTTTTGCCCAAAGGAGTTTCCCTTGACTAGCATTTTGTCTAACAGGTATTTATCTCTAAAACTGTTTTCCTGCAGGCGTTTTGCCTGTATAATTTTGCCTAACAGGTGTTTTGCCTAAAAGGAGTTTTGCCTAGGAATTATTTTGCACAACAGTTAAAATTGTTTTTCCTACGGGTGTCTTGCCTAATAAGACTGTTGCCTAATGTTTTGCCTAATTAGCATTTCATCTTACAGGTTTTTCACCCTAAAATCGTTTTTCCTACAGACGTTTTGTCTAACAGGCGTTTTGCCTCACAGGCATTTTGCCTAACAGGATTTCTGTCTCTCCTGCGTTTTTTCTCAGAGGCGTTTTGCCTTACGAGTATTTTGCCTCACAAGCATTTTGTCACGCAGGCGTTTAGCCCTTTTGCAGGACTTTTTCATAAAACTAGTATTTTGTCTAACATGTGTTTCGCCTTAACAATGTTTTTACACGCGTCGTTCCCAACAGGCATTTTGCCTAGAGGCGTTTACCGTACATTTACGGGAAAACTGCGGGTGCACGAATTCACACACCACCTGACACCTGTTGGAGGACTCTGGACCAATAATAAACGCGCAATGAAATGCTCACCCAATCACGCCCTCCTACTGCGGCAGAAAGGAGTCATTCTAGCGAATGTTTCATGCCCCTAACTATCCACGAGTCAGAAATACGGAAATTTTGTGAACTCATTAGTTTCCAAGCTGAAATTCACTGCAGTGTACACACCCGAGTGACCAGATTTCGCCAACTGGTCGCTTCTGCACATTTGTTTCTTGGCTGGGTTGCACACCGACATGCCAACAGTCATCGTATATGGGTCTGTATAACGTCGGCCCTCCTATAGCCCGGCGAAGTGCAGGAACTCGTCGTGGCATCGGCTCCACAAGTGGACGAAACACCTGCGGAGACATCCCGTCTGTATAACTACACCCACGGCTCTCTGCTGTTCGCAGTTGCAGGATCTTGACNAACTCGTCGTGGCATCGGCTCCACAAGTGGACGAAACACCTGCGGAGACATCCCGTCTGTATAACTACACCCACGGCTCTCTGCTGTTCGCAGTTGCAGGATCTTGACTGCGGATGGATCTTTCCATCACGCCGCATAAACGCTCGATGAGGTTCGCATCGGGCGAACGTGGTGGCCACAGAAGCCGTCGAAACTCTCCAGAAAATCACGCGATCGCAACAATTGTACTCAGAAATCAATGTATGATCGAACGGGTTAAAGGTATCAAAAAGTGACTGTCCCTAAGTCAAAAGAACTTCAGTTCCTACAATGGTGTGTGCAAGTTGGTCAAATGACTACAATAAAGCTAACTTAAGGGGGCAAGTAAGTTTCCCAGCTATAGAGAGTTTGGGACATGATTATACTGAGTTGGAGATCATTACTTTCATTATACCATCTTGTCCTTACAACTTTGCGCTTGTGTTCATTTTTATTTTATTAAATTAATTCTGGTAATAAATAAGAAACATTTAGGCACTACGATTAAACACCGATATATTTTTATGTATGTATGTATGTACTATGATAAAATTTTTTTTAAATGAAACCCACCTTATTAAGAGAGTTATACATTAATGAGTGCCATTTTTAACACTCTGCACTCTCTACAAATTTACTTCCATTCAAGACAAGATAGAATTGTGTCACTCATTTTCACCATTGGAGTAATCCCATTTCTAATGGTAGTTGCTTTCCGGTCTGTGTATTGGGTGTCATTGAGACATGGAAGAAACCCAAATGGTTTGTATCAAATGAACCATACCGAAAAGTATTGGTGTCTGGATAGTCACAATTATTGAAGCCATATAGGGAATGTGAAAGAATAAGTTAATGAAGAGATTTGGGATGCTCATAACATCGAGGTCTTGAGAGCCGATGAGGGTGAAGCTAGGTGAGAGTGGAACAACGCCGGAATGAAAGGGTAGAGGAAACGGGAGATCCCCGAGAAAACTCGCCGACCAGCGGCATCGTCCGGCACGATTCCCACAGGCGAGAATCCGGGAGTGACCCGGCTCAGGATTGAACCTGGTTAGCCTTGGTGGGAGGCGAGCTGTCTAACCGCCCAGCCACCGCAGCCGCTGCGAATCGTCGTTAGACTCTAACCAGAAAACACTGAATCCCGAAAAGTGGACTTCAGTGCTGGTTATGCTGTTTTAATGGAAAGAAATCTTTACAAGAGAAGTTCTTTCTGCCTCTCTCTCATAAGAAAAAGACCTCGGTTAGGTAAATCCCTACCTCTGTCATACTGGCTATGCTTTTTAAAGTCGCAAAGAGAGGAGCGACCTGGCGGTGGGGATTTCTCACAACTAGTTTATGCGCCTACGTCCTTCTTCCCGCTACTTCCGGCAGGAGGACCTGACCCCGGTCCTCCAAACTGGATGTGTGCCGCTCATTATTCATTCTCTACGGGCAGGCGGCTGTGCCGACATAGCGCAGTAATAAGACAAGAGGCTGCTGCTGAGACATCCCTCGCTACAGGACGAGGACGGCCACTTCTTCAAACACACCGATGACAATGCCCCAGTGTAGTGACCGAGTGGAGATATTTAGGCGGCTCTTAACAGCGAGGTCTTGAGAGCTGACGAGGTGAGCATGGAGCAGCGCCGGAATTTAAGGGCCGGGGGGAAACGGGAGATCTCCGAGAAAACCCGCCAACATGCGGCATCGTCCGGCACGATTCCCACATGCGAAAACCCGCGAGTGAACCGGCCGGGGATTGAACTCTGTTCGCCTTTGTTGGGGAGCGAGCAGTCTAACCGCTCAGCCTCCGCGGCCCCATTCCCCGGCGTACCTCAGACGATAGTTGTGTAGGTAGTTCACGGTAAAAAGAGCATTTTTTTAACCCCTTGAAATACGCAATAATTTTTCACTTCAGGCGTTGCGAAAGAAAAATAAATTATGGCGTGACCTGTACTCAGGAATTTATTTTAACAGCTGACATTTTGGAATCTATGAAAACGGTTTCATTAAATTCTTGGCGTAAGCGGCAAACAATTGTAAAATTATTTGTCGTCAGTAACCAATAACATTGCTCAGAGACAGTCGATGTCCGTATTGGTGCTAACTGCTGAACTAGTACAGCACCGACAATGATTTCATCTATTCTGCAACAGATCAGACGTGAAGGAGTATACTCGGGACAATATGTTAAAGCCCTGCTTAAGATCTACCTGTATGCACATTGTGTATTCTTCCACCGTATGTATAATTAACGTTACCATGGGTCTGATAACTTTATTCGTGCGTCGGTCAAGGGCAACTGTAAATATTTTTGAAAAACGAATATTTTACTAATGTGTTTATTCTAACACACTTAAAAGAAAAGAAAAATATTTCAGTATTCACAAATGTTTAATAACACTTGTAATTTAACGTTAACACATGGAACTACTTTCTCTCCGTGTTTGCCAACTTTACTGGGCGCGTGACAGTCAGTGTGCCCTTTAAAATATACGCAGTTAGGTGCAGTGGCATTTTTCAAAGGTTGATTTCAAAAGTGCTCACTNAGACCACGGTTAGGTAAATTCCTACCTGTTTTTTACTGGCTGGACGAATTTTCTCTGTGCTTTTTCTAGTCGCAAAGAGATGAGCGACCTGGCGGTGGGAATTTCTCACAACTAGTTGATGCGCCTACGTCCTTCTTCCCGTTACTTCCGGCAGGAGAACCTGACCCCGGTCCTCCAAACTGGATGTGCGCCGCTCATTATTCATTCTCCACGGGCAGGCGGCTGTGCCGACATAGCGCAGCAATAAGGCAAGAGGCTGCCGCTGAGACATCCCTCGCTACAGGACGAGGACGGCCACTTCTTCAAACACACCGATGACTAAGCCCCAGTGTAGTGACCGAGTGGAGAGATTTGGGCGGCTCTTAACAGCGAGGTCTTGACAACCGATGAGGTGAGCATGGAGCAGCGCTGGAATGAACGGGCCGGGGGGAAACGGGAGATCCCCGAGAAAACCCGCCAACATGCGGCATCGTCCGGCACGATTCCCACATGCGAAAAACCCGCGTGTGACCCGGCCGGGGATTGAACTATGTTCGTCTTGGTGGGAGGCGAGCAGTCTAACCGCTCAGGCTCCGCGGCCCCACGCCCCGGCGTACCTCAGACAACAGTTGTGTAGGTTGTTCACGATAAAAAGAGCATTTTTTTAACCCCTTGACATATGCAATAATTTTTCACTTCAGGGTTTGCAAAAGAAAAATAAATTATTTGCGTGAACTGCACTCAGGAATTTATTTTAACAACTGACATTTTGGAATCTATGAAAAGGGTTTCATTAAATTCTTGGCATAAGCGGCAAACAATTGTAAAATTATTTGTCGGCAGTAACCGATAGCATTGCTCAGAGACAGTCGATATCCGTATTGGTGCTAACTGCTGAACTAGTACAGCACCGACAATGATTTCATCTATTCTGCAACAGATCAGACGTGAAGGAGTATACTCGGGACAATATGTTAAAGCCCTGCTTAAGATCTACCTGTATGCACATTGTGTATTCTTCTACCGTATGTATAATTAACGTTACCATGGGTCTGATCACTTTATTCGTGCGTCGGTCAAGGGCGACTGTAAATATTTTTGAAAAACGAATATTTTACTAATGTGTTTATTCTAACACACTTAAAAGAAAAGAAAAATATTTCAGTATTCACAAATGTTTAATAACACTTGTAATTTAACGTTAACACATGGAACTACTTTCTCTCCGTGTTTGCCAACTTTACTGGGCGCGTGAGTCAGTGTGCCCTTTAAAATATACGCAGTTAGGTGCAGTGGCATTTTTCAAAGGTTGATTTCAAAAGTGCTCACTTTATCGTGAACAGTCTTTAAGAAATATCTCTGATGATGAAAAAATAAAACTGGTCCGGACACTGTTAAATTGTTTCCCTGATTTGATCAGAATCTTGCTGGAAAGCAACGTAACATCACGCAGTAGACAAATACAAAGAGACGGAATGGCGTGGTAGCTCCTTTGATGTCGTCGTACCCATTTGCTGATTGGCTGAGCGAGGATCTGACAACGGACCTTGTGTCTGATTGGCGACCGCAAACTGAGAAATGCATCCTATTGGCTGGGTGAGGGGAACCTTCCCCGCCATATTGGATTCCTAGTTTTTCTATCTTGTGTATGTTTTTAAAAAAGAAAATTCCGAAAATACCTCTATCCCCAACTAGTTATTGACCTTACACCGCAATACAGACAAGACACGGGAACTACGAACTCATAATTACGCAACAGTGTTAATTACCAAAACATTTCTTGTGGAGTCTTTTCGCGGTTACTTCACACTTTTTGAACCAAACTTTTGAAAAATCACCCCATCTATGAGGTGTGTGATTGTTTCCAAAATATTCTTAATGTAACATTAGTGTTTTATTCTTCTGTTACCATAAAGTTATCTTAATTTTTGTTGATTTACACTTATTATTAGATTTTATCAATAAATTATAATATTTTATTTATAATTAAAATGAATTAATACAGGAGGAAGATAAGTGTGTTGGTAATGCCTAGTAAGAAATAGTTCATATGGAAAGTTTTATTAAACTGAGCGGGCACTAATGCGGGGCACTGACCCCTCGGCATAATCTTCTAGACTTGATTAAGCTTTGTTTGCATAAGGCGGAAGAATATCATTGCAGTAAAACTTTAGCAGGTCTTCAGAAAAGTTGGAACTAATCGTGAATGGATTAGAAGTTAGAATACTGTTTAGTAAACAAGTGCTTTGAGATATTTGTTTACTTCCTCTAACCAATTTGGGATGCAGTTAGATTTAATTCAAATTGGAGATAGTATTTTGATCATAAAATAGTGCTTGTCATAAAAAATTAAGATGTAAGCGAATATGTTTATAACTGTTGAACATGTGACTTTGACCATAGTGTGTCTTTCGGGTAGGTCAATGTTGGATACATGCACAAAAGACGAATAAGAGGTCTACCTCATATTTAGTTTATGGTTTATAAACCTTCTTTATACAACACTACCACTATCAAGCACTTGAACTGCGTTGGAGTGTTGGAAATATTCGTTTTCCTACGAAACTATTGTAACGTGTCACTGTGTTGCATCGCGCGAGCGAGCGAAGAGTGTGTGGAGGACAGAGTATTGATATGATATCGGGCGGTGAGAAAGAAGGCGTGTTGATAGGCCAGGCGAGCGATAGTCCAAGAGGCGTCCGCTGCGCATTCTTGTGCATTCGTGGTGAGCATTTCGCGGCTCGCGCGCTCCTGACCTTCTGCAGATTGCATTTCGGCATTGATCTGAAGAATGTTCTGGTTTTGATAGTCCTTGCCTCTCTCAGCGTGACTCGGGATGTGGCGAACATTCCAGATCAAGGCCAGCGGTTGTATTTAAGTGCGACGGGCCTCCGAGCCGGGAGTTTAGGGAGTCCGGGCGATAGTGAGACCTTGGACGATAGACGATGAGCCAGAAGAGCAACAAGTAGCGCCCCGGAAGTGACCAGTGGGAGGAAAACCTGCGACTACGAGCATTAGAGCAGTGAAGAGTGCGACTGGCAGGCTGGACTATTGGACTGGATGCGTGAGTGACAGACATTTCAAATGATGGCAACAGACATACTGAACATGTGTTAATGATGAGTGTGAGTTAATTGACTATTACCAAACACAGACATAGAAAGGTACTTTAATTAAAGTTCAAATAAGCATTATAAACTGCGCTCATTGAGAAATAAAAAGAGTAATATTTGCTGTAAATAGTAGCTGTGTGAATAAATTGAAATCAAACTTAGTTCTTTTAATTGTAACTAACACCTTCATCCCTCACAAACTTGGATACGCCACTCAGGCATCTTGTAACATTTTTTACCCACTGAGGACGGCATATACTTACTGCCTCCAAGGACAAGGTTGGACTGAGCTACCTCTATTCTCCACTACAGTAATACCAGCTGTGTAAGTAATATCAGTTATGTTGTTGTTCATTGTATTTCCACTCACCATTGTCTAAAAACTGATTTTTCAAAGCGCTGTTTCTGAAAATGCACGCACCAGATACATACGAAAGTACTCAAAGGCCCAGCATTTAATCTTCGTACAGACTTTCTACCAATAAAAATACGGCCATCGCCGAAAATCCCATAGGTACACGCAGCACGAGAACGCTGCACGCTAGTTCAGAGCCTTGCGCTTAGCGGCGATGGCGTACTTGATGCGCGTGGCAGAGTCGCCCTTATCGCTATCGCGCTTCTCCGCGCCTCTATCACCGGAAATAGCTCCAGGTATGCGGACACCTTAATTTGCGATAAAGAAGTGGCGGCTCTCGCAGACGCGCTGTTTGGTTAAGGGCGAGTGACGTACCTGGCTAATCCATCAACACCGCCCCTACGGGAGGAAGAGGGGCTCGTGTTTTACCAGACAGCGACGTGACATCGCTCAAGCACCTTCCACAAACACGACCCGCATTAACATAAAACTTCATTAAAACACCGTCGTGNACCACCCTTCAACTACCACGTGACAGATGACGCTTTATTAGTCGAGGGAAGAGTTTACGTAAAGTAGAGATAAAGCCGAAATAACACAGAAATGCAAATTTATCAACCACCTACCTCCAAAATTTAAGTTAAAACGAAAAAAAAAAAAATTAGCCAAAAATACACTACTCTATCTGTGTAAGCACAAGTTGGGGCAAAGTAAGCCTACCATTGGAAATATTTTTGGAATGATTGAGATTTGGAAATCTACAGTACATGCTTCCTAAAAACATCATTAGATTCACACTTTCCGTGTGTTTTAAAATTTGTTCTGATTTACTTGTAGTGTTATAAAAATAATCTTCNACATCATTAGATTCACACTTTCCGTGTGTTTTAAAATTTGTTCTGATTTACTTGTAGTGTTATAAAAATAATCTTCACACCTAGTTTTTAATACAGTATTTTACTTTTTTTTTTCACTGCACGCACAAAAATTCTTTACGGGTGAAATTCATAACGGTGAAGTATTAAAATTGACATTCTNTTTTTTTTTTCACTGCACGCACAAAAATTCTTTACGGGTGAAATTCATAACGGTGAAGTATTAAAATTGACATTCTTGTTTCCCTACACTCTCGACAATATAATAAAGATATCAAGCGTAAGCAACTCTGCAGCATAAAACGGCTGAACACAGTTCCTGACGGACAAGAAGGAAGCAAGACAAGGCGTGCCAGCTTATTACTTCTAAGAAAGGCAAGCGGCAGGTGCGCGACAGAATTTGTAAATCGCTGTAATATTTTCGTCCCAACATATTATTGGTAAAGACTTACTATTTTTATGACAGGGTGGTGTAGTTTTGACACGGCACAGAAGTTTGCATCGCAACCCAATTTNGGTAAAGACTTACTATTTTTATGACAGGGTGGTGTAGTTTTGACACGGCACAGAAGTTTGCATCGCAACCCAATTTTAAAAAAATACACTCATACGAGTGCCAATAACGAAGAAAGAAAAATTTNTTATTACTTCTAAGAAAGGCAAGCGGCAGGTGCGCGACAGAATTTGTAAATCGCTGTAATGTTTTCGTCCCAACATATTATTGGTAAAGACTTACTATTTTTATGACAGGGTGGTGTAGTTTTGACACGGCACAGAAGTTTGCATCGCAACCCAATTTTAAAAAAATACACTCATACGAGTGCCAATAACGAAGAAAGAAAAATGTAAGATGTGTACACAGGAATGTGGGACCTACCGACCAGTCATATGCTCCATGATAAATGTCTGTAGCGGCCATGCGTGTATAGGCGTAGTCTATTCGCGGTTTCTTCGCACTTTTTGAATCGGACCTTCGGAAAGTGACCCCAAATATGACGTGTTTGGTTGTTTCCTAAAAAAGACCATGTTTTATAAATGTTTTATACTTGTGCGAACATAAAAGTACCTTAATTCTAGGTCGAGGGATTATAGCGACTTTACAAAACGGGACCTGGGACCGGAGCGTCGGAGCTGTTCGAACTCTGTCATTCCGGTCGGCCGGCAGCCATATTGGAACCAGGTTATCTTGACCCTGACCTTGGCCCAGGTGACCTTTGCCCTTGAAAACCCAGAAAATAAAAAAATGAAAAAAGTCCAAAAAAGTTATAAAATTTTTATTTAAAAATATAAAAATTATTTAAAAATCATAAAAAAATTTATTTACTAAAACTTAAATTTCCGGAGGTCCGCCACACCTCCTCCGATACCAATTCCACCATCTTGGTGGGTGCAGTCAATCCATCTTGGTAGGCGTCACAGCCATTGTCCGTCATCTTGGTTTATTTGAGTTAGTCATTTGTTTATACATTACTGGAGTCTGTATCTAACCTTCGTTCGACCGCCATCTTGGTTTTTTCCTTTGTCAATTGTTTTACATTGCTAGTGCTGTCCCCAGCACCGCGCCCAGCAGACGACTGACCCCCTAACACTTCCCCCCTCCAATATAGTTAATTTACTAGCTGCCCCACCCCTGATTCTCATTGGCTAATTGCCCACCCCCCTCCAATATATTTAAGTGCTTCTCCAATGTTTCTCATTGGCTAAAGACTCGTGTGTTTTCGGGAACCTTCGTTCCGAGCAATCGGCGGCCTACTTTAATCGTGAGGGCAGACTATTTTTTTCCCCTTAAAAATGCTTCTAAGACGCACCCGGTGCCCCCTCCGGAAATCAGTCATTTTTCTAGATCTTAGAAATGTACGCGTGTTTTCTGAGCGGCCATAAAATCCTTCCGGTCATTTTTGGCATTTGGAAGGGTGCGCTCGCTTAGTTCCTTGGACAAACGGGACGAGTTACCGTACCTGCTGAAAGAATTTCTCCTGGCCTACGCACCTTGCGAAATTTCGACCGTATTAAAGTATTTTACTTTATATCTCGGGAACTATTCAACTAAGTCTCACCCAATTTGGCATGTAAGTAATACTATGGTAGGCCATATAAACGTGATTGAACTTGATTAGTAACTTATTTTGAAAATGGTGGCCATACAAAAGTTTTAAGTTTATTTAGTATATATGCCATGCCATTTAACCAATTTAGACCAAATTTTGTATACTGAAAGCATCTGTTACAAGCATAATATATTCCAACAAATAACCACTTTTGTTGGCCATTTTGGAAGACAGCGCCATACGAATAAATTAAGTTGTTATGTCATAACTCGGTAAATTATTAACAAGTTCCTATCAAACTTGGCAAACAAGTGGTAAATGGCGGCCATATAGCCATTTCAACTTAGAATGCTATATCGTCGAAATTATGTAATCAATTCCAACATAACTTTTTATGCTGTCAGTAGACATTAGAACTATCAACTGTATCTACATGGAACATCTCTTGCCCGCCATTTTGTAAGGTAGCGCCATGCGAGTATATAATTTTTTTTGCTCTATCTCGGGAAACAATTGACAGATTCCTTCCAAATTTGGCGAACAAATAGTACTGCAACATGTGGTGTAAACTGGTACATTTGGTGTAGGTCAGACGCTTATTTTCAAAATGGTGGCTGTATAAATATTTTATCTCGGTTTATTTTACTTACGAAACAAATTCCAACTTAACTTTGTATGCTGGCAGTACCTATTACGACCATAAAATTTGTCTATGCAGAACTCCATTTCTCTGCTATTTTGTAAGATAGCCCTACCAATAAAAAATTATGATTTTATCTCGTATCCCTGGAAACAATAAACCTATTTTTACAGAATTTGGCGAAGATGATGTACTGTGGTAGGCTTTAATAATAAATGTATTTTTGAAGGAAGAACACGCTTATTTTCAGAATAGCGGCTATAAAATCATTCTAGTTTTGTGAATTATCTCTACGAAGCTATGTAATCTATTTTAACGTAACTTTGTATATTGGCAGTATACAATCATCAAAATTGCTTCTACATTAATGTTTTGTCCTCCATTTATGAAGATCGCCATATCAAAACTATGGAGGTTTTATACCATGTCTCGAGGACCAATCAACCGATTCCCACCAAATGTTACACAGGAACATTTCAAATAAATTTGTCTTAAATTGTGAACACCATAAATGCTGCAGAAGGTCATGTAAAATTTCATGATTTAAATTGGTCAGACAACGATGTTCAAAATAGGAGCTTCATAAATCATGTTGGTAAGTTTGACATATATATTAAACAATTCAAACAACATTTGTGTGTAGACAGTATACATTAGAATCATCGTATTAGAGCTTCTTTTCCCGGTAATTTTGCACGATAGCATCAAAAAAGAAAATAAATTTTTTTTTATGTCATATCTCACGGACCAAACAACCAATTTCCATAAAATTCTCCACACAAGTAGAACTACGGTAGGTCGTGTAAACTTACATGTTTTAAGTGACTCAGTCACTTATTTTCAAAATAAAGGCCCTGTAAATATTTTAGGTCAGTAAACCCTCTCATGCGAAACATTAGACTGATATAATCCGAAGTTGATGCTCCGAATCCGACGTCCGTAATGCAGTGGATTTCACGCTATCTTATAGTACGAGGTTTTCTGAGTTCAAGTCCGGGGCAGGGCATGTGTGTATTTGTAATTGCCTCACTGCTCTTGCATAAGTTTCTGGTTTCATTTCTAAAGTTATTGCTTTCTAAGAGAAGTCACGTCCTACCTACCAACTTAGCTTTTTAAGAAATTATTTAAAAATTAATTGCACGCATGTTGAGGAAAGTAGGCTCATTAGTTATATCAGTAACTTCTTGTTTTGTTTTTAAAAAAAATTTATGCACTTAGAAGGGCTTTCTTTAAAATTGATCTTCCATTTAAACTCCGTGGCTGCAGGCCAGGTTAGTGGAGCACTTAAGAGTGTTGGACCCCAAAAATTTAATTATTTTATATTCATACCGAACATTGTTCAACTTATATGCATTGTATGTAATGCCGTTTTCCTCGATTAAAAAAATCGTACACTTTATATTTTTGAATAATTTGATGTCAAATAAAATTTTTCTGTTTTGCTGCAGCCATAAAACAAAGTCGTACAAATGAAAAAATGTACAATGTAAACTACTGCCATGGAATACTATGTGACGGATATGTAATCACCAAATAACAAGCCGCATATATAAAAAAATTTAATATTTTTTTTGCATATTTTAAACATTTCTTTAAAAATGCATAAACTGTTATTTGGTGATTACACTTATGGCAAGCGGTTACCCACCGGATAAGTTAAATTTTTAATTTTTTTTATTAGCACATCTTCCTTAGTATTTGTTATCACGACTGCAGCAAAACACAAACGTTTTGGAAAATAAGGGAATTCTTACATAATTTTGATTCGTGGCTGCCCCTCAATTTTCGTAAAATAACTTTTGCTAAACATATCTTAAAATTAATCAAGACAAGGCCTTTCAGTTGACATAGTTAAAATTTCTTCAAATAGTTTGGTTTATTTAATTTTTACAGCACAAAAAAAGTAACATTTTGATATCGACATGCAATTTTTGCAAAAACCATGCGATGTAAAAAAATATATCTGAAACAAAAGTAGTCGCAGATAATGACTACCAGTTAAACAGTGCGTGGAACAAATATAAAATTAATGTTTCATGGCGAACGCTCTCAACTCTTCTATGCCCAGTGTAGACAGTTGTCTGCGTGTTGCACAGAAAGTCTATATTTGACCAGTGCTGTACAACGTGAGGCTCAGTGCACAGTGATCTCCTCTGATGACTGACTCGCGAACCAAGCTCGACGCTATGACTGGTCCATATCACTAACCACAGAACACAAAGCTTCAAGCTTATTGGTTTTCACAACGAAACAAGTTCTTCGTTAATGTAAGTACAGCACACTTCAAGAAATAACTTATTCGCAACACCAGAAATCTTAAATTAATGTGGGAATGGAAGGGTCGACGTGGCGATGTGTCTTGAGCGTCTACACTCCTTGATATAACGAGCGGACCTTCGCAATAATTCATACACATGCGATCACGGGAGTTTCGGAATCCGCAATTGGCGGAGATCGTCGATCTATCAGCAGCAGTGTGTAAGGGTGTGATGGGAGGAGGAGGGTAGGTATTTAACATGAGCAGTTACAAAATAATTGCAGCAATTCGGAGGCTGGGGCTAGTGTGGGTGATGGCGGTAGGCCTCGGGACTATATCCGGCCAATTACCCTGAAAGGGGGTTCGCAGGAGGATGGGGGCGGCAGATCCCACCGAGGACGGCCAGTGTAGCGGGCATTAACGTGGCGTTAACAGCGGCTCGGGGAACCACGCGGTTGATTAATGACTCCGGGAGGCAAGCGCGGCTCTGAAGACGCATCTGGTGCGTCTAGCAGCTTCACGCAGCTCCCTCCGCCTTCAGGTCATCCACGTCGCAGAGTTCGTGTCCGGATTCACTGCTACGTAGATGTTGTTCGCGGTAGACTGAGCACTTTTGAGGCGCTAGTCACTTTTTACCTGCCAGCCATTTTTTATCTTTCCAACACTTTAAAAAAAAAATATTGCCGTGCAAGTAATAAACACAGTGTATATATTCCGCCAGACTCGAAAGTTAACGTCTAAGCCTACAATAAGATGTTTTTGTTGAGTATTATTCCAAATGAGACGGCTTCAAAACGTGCTCACTTTACCGTGAATATCTCCAGTTCAATTTACGGTTTCAGGTGTTGCAAATATAAAATATTTTTATGCGTGCTGTACTTAAGTCAACATAACACTTGTTTCGTTGTCACAGCCAATGAGCTGTAGGCTCTATGTTCTGCTACAGTAATATGAACTAATGATGACCTAAACCAGTAAGACGGTTTGCGAATAATTTACCCGCAGGTAAGTTCATTGGTTATTGAGTTTCGCAGTGTGCACAACAGTGCCAAATTACCTTTACGTGCGTAAAGTACACACATGTACACACATGTGCACACTGGGTCTGAGTGGGTTAAAGTGGCCGTCTGGTTGAAGGAATGTTGCACGTCTGAGGCCTAATAGCGTCGGATCGCTACGGGCGACAGAGGCATGCGCATCAAATNGTGGGTTAAAGTGGCCGTCTGGTTGAAGGAATGTTGCACGTCTGAGGCCTAATAGCGTCGGATCGCTACGGGCGACCGAGACGCGTGCATCAAATCTCTCATCGCCTCTATGCGCAAAGCACTGAACTGGCGTGCAGTCTTGGCGTCGATAACGCGCCTCTATGATACTTTCAGCGGAGACCCTACGATATTATAACGTAATAATAAAACTAAAGGTTTGATGCACGTCCCTATTCCTTTTTTANGCCTCTACGCGCAAAGCACTGAACTGGCGTGCAGTCTTGCCGTCGATAACGCGCCTCTATGAGATTTTCAGCGGAGACCCTACGATATTATAACGTAATAATAAAACTAAAGGTTTGATGCACGTCCCTATTCCTTTTTTANTTTCAGCGGAGACCCTACGATATTATAACGTAATAATAAAACTAAAGGTTTGATGCACGTCCCTATTCCTTTTTTAATGTTTTGTACCGGAATGTTCATACCTAAAAATGATTGTCAAAACACCCGTTTGAGCCATTTTCGCTATCACAAAAACATGCTTTAGAGAGAAATGGAGGAAGTGGAAAACATATACAGACGCGTAACGTTTCTTAAATGCTATTAGTAAGCAGACCTCACTCAGACACGTTGGACGGTTCTTTAATAAAACGTATTCTGCTGGAGCTCTGCACGCCGTTCTGCGGCCCACCCAGGTGCTGGATACCGAAGCCAGTGAAGAGTGAGTGAAGAGATTTGGGCGGCTCTCCATAGGGTGAAGAGAGATGAGTATGGAGCATCGCAGGAATGAAAGGACGGGGTAAACGGGATATCCCCGAGAAAACCCCCCGGCACGATTCCCACATGCTAAAATCCGCTATACCACCGCAGCCCTATCCAGTCTATTTGAGTAATTTACAGTCTGGGTGTTGCTAACGTGATATTACGTTGCAGGGAACATATGGAGACTGTTGGCAAAGTTAATACATCGTCGCCAGGTGCTTCGTGTAATAACTAGAGACCTGAACAATTCGCGGGTTTATTTCACGATAAGTTGGAATTCACAGACTTGTACGTTCAAGTTACTTTCGCAATTGGTTGAAGCGTCGTTTGACACCACCTGGAGGTAAATGAGGCAATAACAAACATGCAGTGAATTGCAGGTCCAATCACCGCCTTGCACTGCCGCGACAAGCAGCCAATGAACAGCTGATATCTGCACGAGTGTACGTGAGACAGTGAAGCCTAGCCTCAAGGCCACTGGTCAGGTCTCTAGTTATTACTAGAAACTTATATGTACATCTCAGAACAAAAATATCCTCTTTTACAACATCTGGAATGAAAAACTAATGAATAAGTTAAGACGTTGGCAAAAATTTTCTGACTGATCTAAAACACATATCGTCAAGACATATTTAAAAGTCGATGCCCATATATAATCTGTTCGCAGTACCTTCACACTTCTTGAATCAAACGTTTGGAAAATAACCCCGCAAATTACGTGTGGGGTGCTTCTTAAATATGTCATGTATCACGAGTGTTTTATACCGTGTGAGCATGCAAGTATTTTATTCACAGTCTAATTTAACTTCCATCCATAAATTATAATATTAAATTTAAAATTAACGGCAATATAAACAGAGAAAAGATGGGTTTGTTGGTAGTGCCTGGTAAGAAATAGTTCAGAATTCAAAATATGATTAAACTGAGTGCGCACGAGTGTGGTGCATTGTACATCTCGTGTAGTATTCTAGACTTAGTTAAGCTTTCTTAGCGTGACGCCTGAAAGCAGAACTTTAGCAAGGCTTCGGAAAAGTTGGAAGTAACCATTCATTGACTATACCTAGGGCCAGTGACTTTTCGCGTAAAAATGTGAGCACACAGTAGACTTCAATACTATATACACACCTCAGCTGTTGTTATACCTCCATTGGCTGCTGGTGCCGTGTCCGTCTTCGACCAAGCCACTCAGGACTAAGTAACTCCGGCACTGAACCTTCGTGATTCGTGCGCAAACGGTTAACACGGGCCAGAACATTTTTTAGCCAATCAAAGAAGCTGGACGACCCTACAGTGCTTAGTGCTTTTGCCTGTATCTTGTCTCGAAATATTTTCGCGAAATATCACTGCCCCTAACTATACCATACGTGAGACGATTTATTAATACTGCCCCAGTTTTAAAATCTTATACACCAACCTACTCGAGCTCATTCTTCAGTATGGTAAGCGTGTGGCATAAAGTGAAATATTTGTCCTTGAGAAGATAACTTTCGACAGAATAAAACCGCTCAGCTATGAAAGTAGGTCACTGAGCATGATGGCATTACAAATAGTAGCCACAGGTACGGCCAGGGCTATAAGTGCATGCGTGGGTGGCCACGCCCTCCAACTAAGCGGACCAATGGCAGACATTCGTCGGTGCAGCAGGTGAGCTCTGAGTGGGCGAGAAAAAAACAAAGACGTGACGTGACCAAAGTTCAACGGCCAATCAAATGTTCACATCTTCACAGCCGCGCGTAGACGTTTCGCATCGAGCCTATCGGAAACAATTGTTTGTAGGGACACCTGTTTTTCGCGAAAAGACTTCACAAGTTGTGTTCCAAAACACTTCAGTTCAGAACCACTTTCGTGATTGGATCATTTGAATTGTTACTCACCTTGTCCGTCTGCCCGCAAATGACGGACGGTCAGTATCGAAGAAACTCAATTCTGATTGGCTCACTCATGTAACACACTGTCCTCACACAAAGGCGAGCAGTCAATAGTCGCATAGGATATTGAAGTCTAGCCTCCACGTAAAACAGGTGGATCTAATGATTACAATTCTCAGTGTGAAAGTGTGGAATTGTCAGCAGCGAGAAGTTACGCGGGAAGTCACATGCGCCAGGGGAAAAAAAAAAATTGCTCTTTATCGCGAGCACCAGATGCGAGCAGGAAGTGGGGAGGCAACATTTTGCAAAATTCAAAAAGGAAATCGAGTTGAAAGAGGCGCAGGAAAGAATCTACGTTCTCGTGGGGAAGTGGCCAAGAAAATCGCATTATAGGATTTTGATTTGTGTGTCGTTCAGGAAATAATACGGCCTTTTCACACCACAAAAAAATGAAACAGTGACACGGTTCTTAAGGGAGAAGGCTTTCCAAGTACATCTTTTAAAGGAATTTGAAAATAATAATCGCTTTTAAAGGAAATAAATTACGTTTCGTTCTGAGACCATGTGACTAAACTTGTGTTAACAAGCATGCAACGTAAGATTATTATTGCTGTAAAGAATTCACTCGCGGTAAAGTACGCACGTTATAAATCAACATTTGCAAAATGACACTACCCTAATCTGCGTATATTTGAACGGGCACACTGACTGGCGTACGCCCAGTGAAGTTGCTGGCGATGGATGGAAAGTAGTTCCGAGCTTTCACGTTGAATTAAGAGTGTTAGGTAAAGGTTTGTGAATACTGAAAAGATTTGATTTGCTTTCTGCTTTTTGTATGCATGCAAGTGCGAGAGTAAAAATATTTATTCACCAATAGTTTCACAGTTTCACTTAACCAACGCAAGAATAAAGTGATCAAGCCCATGGCAACGTTAATTTCATATGTGGCGGAAGAATACACAATGTACATACAAGGAGATCCTAAGCAGGGTTTCCAAAAGGCCTCATTTTACCGTGAACTGCCTTTACCAGTTAAGACTCGCGCCTAGAACAGACGTAAATACTATACATGCAGATCTGCAGTTTTTGTTCGGTTGCACTATAAATCTGAATCAGTGAGCATTTCACTGTTCAAATCAGTTAATAGCAACTGACTTATTCAACAGTTACTTCAGTCAAAATTAACTGATGAATTAGTGAAAAAATGTCAGTTTTCCTTAACTTGTTTATTCAGACACATTTTCCACCGATTCATCAACTATTTAATTCTCTGTTTTTCAGTGATTTGTTTTTGACCGATGGATCAGTTAACGTGTATCAAATGAAATAACAACCATAAACTAATGAAATAAATAAAATNATTTGTTTTTGACCGATGGATCAGTTAACGTGTATCAAATGAAATAACAACCATAAACTAATGAAATAAATAAAAAAAAAAAAATTTATGCGAGTTTCTTCTTCGATAATGCCGTAAAAAAACGTAGAAGGTGTATGCGACATAGTGCATGGAACGGACATTTAAGTTGAAGATTGTTACACAAAATGGATATACGCTATTAGAACAATAAAAATATCCAGAGTAAATACATTACAATAAAAATGCTTATCATCTTAAGCATCATACGAAATCAAAATGTGAGACAACGCATGTACACACGGTCGCATATTACACTTTCGCAACTCCACGAAGATAAAAGAAAAGTCTCAATAGACGGCGTTTGGGTAACGAACATAGAGAGACGTATTCGTTTACTCGGCACACTGATAAGTGACCCTTTCAATACCGCCACCAGGCCACTAAGTTTAGTGCAATAAGAGTATCCACATATTAACAGGACTTATTTTTTGTGGTTGTCTATCTCCATCCAGTTACGCNATTTGTTTTTGACCGATGGATCAGTTAACGTGTATCAAATGAAATAACAACCATAAACTAATGAAATAAATAAAATGAAATTTTTTTTATGTGAGTTTCTTCTTCGATAATGCCGTAAAAAAACGTAGAAGGTGTATGCGACATAGTGCATGGAACGGGCATTTAAGTTGAAGATTGTTACACAAAATGGATATACGCTATTAGAACAATAAAAATATCCAGAGTAAATACATTACAATAAAAATGCTTATCATCTTAAGCATCATACGAAATCAAAATCTGAGACAACGCATGTACACACGGTCGCATATTACACTTTCGCAACTCCACGAAGATAAAAGAAAAGTCTCAATAGACGGCGTTTGGGTAACGAACATAGAGGAACGTATTCGTTTACTCGACACACTGATAAGTGACCCTTTGTTAATAGATCAATACCGCCACCAGGCCACAAAGTTTAGTGCAATAAGAGTATCCACATATTAACAGGACTTATTTTTTGTGGTTGTCTATCTCCATCCAGTTACGCNAAGTTTAGTGCAATAAGAGTATCCACATATTAACAGGACTTATTTTTTGTGGTTGTCTATCTCCATCCAGTTACGCACTATCAAATACTGTCCCCCAGTATTCATACCGGACAAAGGAACAGTTATAGAATAACTCAATTTCTTTTTCCAATATGCAAAACGGATAAAAACATTAAATTCCGGGCGGGCTAAGCTGCAAGATACAGATACTTGAATATTAAATATATAATAGCAGGAACTTAAAAACAACCACAGCTATTTCAGCGGCTCCTTCGAAATGGGGAAGTTCATGCCGGCATTGATCCAGCGCGATTCTGTTACTAAAGAATTCATAACTGTCAACGATTTGGAGAATACACTAAAGATGAGGACGTAGACCGATAATTCGTCTTCTGCGCATGTACCCGACACTGACCTACCCCAAAGAAACACAACTGTCAAGGTCACATGGTCAACACTGATGAAAGTGCTTATTTATATCTTCATTTTTAAATTACAAAAACTTTTATATTAATAAAATAATTTTACCAATTTGAATTTAATCAGACTGCATTACAGTTTGGTTAGAGGAAGTGTGGATACATCTCAAAGCACTTGTTTACTAAACAGTGTTCTGACTTCAAATAAAATCCACGCCGTTCTTGCTAATCGTGTTGGCAGGTGAGCAGTTCAATGTTGGGACACGGAGGTTGGTTGTGCGCAGCCGGCGAGATCCCTCTACCTCATCTTTAGTCTATGATTTGGAAAAGTTTTTTACTATATTTTTAATAGATAATTCATCATTCCATCTACTAGAAAATTACCATTTTCAAAATCTTTGAGCAGTTTTCACTGCTATGATTTCAAAGAGGTTAACTGCAAAAAAAGATAATTCACTTTGCCAACCTCCGGATTTTCCCCGGCAATATAGAAACGTGAGGCGAAGGTAAGTAAGCTGCCATAAACTCCCATTATTACACATGATGCCCCTTCATTCCGGCAGGAATATGCAAATCCCATAGAACATGCGGCACACCTGTGCCGTATTTAGAACTTGCTCCAAGTAGAAGTTCATCTTCCAAGAGTCGGGGACATTTAGTTTACTTCCGTGTGGTACCGCCAGATACTGCCGACTGTGTATTTACTAATTTACTTCCGTGTGGCAACACCACAGACAGTTAATAAGGGAACGGTGTTTCCTTGACAATAGAAAATAAAATGTATATAATTAAAACGACAAAAAAAAAAGGACGAACAACTTGTTACTAAAAAACAGGGCAGAAAACAAAAGCAAAAAAAAAAAGACAACACGATGACGAAAACACCACACTTGTGAACAAAAAAGTAAAAACTCAACATGCACAAAAATAGGACAAAAACAACAATAAAGACAAGTCAGGTGAAAGTATTCCTTGTCAAATCTGACAATAAGNCATGCACAAAAATAGGACAAAAACAACAATAAAGACAAGTCAGGTGAAAGTATTCCTTGTCAAATCTGACAATAAACCAAATAATTCAACACTACGAACAACACAGGAACCACAGAAATAACCAGAGAAAATAATAGATGAACCAACACAGAGGACACACAACGACGAAAACTGATAGCACAATCAAATAATTGCAAGACTTGACGACNAATAGATGAACCAACACAGAGGACACACAACGACGAAAACTGATAGCACAATCAAATAATTGCAAGACTTGACGACTTGGTTTCGGCACGTGGAGACACTGGAAGAACGATCCACCTCAGTCCAGTCCACTGCGGTTCGTGTGGTGCACTCCGTATCCACGCTGTTACCTCACAACCTGTGTTACAACTAGAGACCCGGANGTCCACTGCGGTTCGTGTGGTGCACTCCGTATCCACGCTGTTACCTCACAACCTGTGTTACAACTAGAGACCCGGACAAGCTAGGCTTGAAGTCATGTACCATTGACTCTCTTTCCAGTTGGATCGCAGATTGCAAGACACGACCTGGACGTACAAGAGCCAATAACCTNCATGTACCATTGACTCTCTTTCCAGTTGGATCGCAGATTGCAAGACACGACCTGGACGTACAAGAGCCAATAACCTGCCTGCAAGAAAACAAGGACCGTATCCCTTACCACTTGGAGTGTGGTGAAACTGGAGCTCCAGGCAATGAATAACTAACTGAAACACCAGGCAATGAATAAATAGAGCACCAGGCAATGAATAACTAACTGGAGCACCAGGCAATGAATAACTAACTGGAGCTGGAGAACACACAGAATTGTGGAGTCTAACTAGTTTCCGAATGAGTCCGTGAAATTTCCGAGTCTCTAATAATAACTTGGAACCACAGGAGAGGTGAGTGCACAGAACCGAAATGGCGTTGCGCTTCCTTTGATGCAAGCAAACCCGACCGCTCATTGGCCGCGCGCGAACCTATGGAAACGAGCCTAGGGTCTGATTGGCTACTGAACGTTATGGACCACTCCCTATTGGTCGCGCTGCCGTCGGNGTTATGGACCACTCCCTATTGGTCGCGCTGCCGTCGGACGAGTTAAGGAAAAACTTTAACATTTGACTTTCCGTTTGCTTTCCGACATGTTGTTTCTTATGGAACTTGGCACAATGGAATTGTTAAAGGTAAATCAAGCTCTTTTGACTATACGATTTATAATAAAAGTTGCAATTTAAGGTCAAAGTCGAGCAGCCATTTTGCCGAGAATCTTGTTGTGTGGAGTGTGTGTTATTTTAGGGCGATTTTGATATCGGTATATTAAACCAAGCTCGTCTGAATTAAATAAATGGCAAACTAATATAACGTGAAGAAGAAATATGTGAACTGATATTATTGAANACCAAGCTCGTCTGAATTAAATAAATGGCAAACTAATATAACGTGAAGAAGAAATATGTGAACTGATATTATTGAATAAAGTAAACAAGTGAGCTTCTCGTTTTTAAGTAAACTTTTATTTTTAAATTTTAAGTATATTTTATAAAAAAAAGTACGTAATGTGCATTCTTGAATAATATGTTAATGCTTTACATAACAAGATACGCATTTTTACGAAGCTCGCAGAACCTTTTTTCAATTGTCTGGACTTTGACTTTACAATTGTAATGTATTGTAAAATAAAATTCTAAAGTTTTCTATTATGCAAGGGCCTTCAGTCTCCAGAAGCTGATTGGCAAACGATGTTCCGCCATATTGTTGGCTGGTGAGGAGGCCATTTTGCTGGCGTGTGTGCCAGGAGTTCGGCATACACGTCGCCATTGCACCTCTGTACTGTTAGGTAGTCTGTGTGAGAACTGCTGTACAGAGTATAGTGTGAATCAGAACTGTTGTGCGGAGAATAGTCTTCAGGATCGGGGGAAGGGGAGGGAGGTCTAAATTGCCACTCCCCCCACCCGAGATGTGCAAACACCACTCTGGCTAATACAGCGCTACACAAAGTTCGAAGAAGATGATGTCCCGCCCCCCTTTCTACTAATATTTTCCCCACCCACTAATAAACAGCATGGTTTCTACTTATCTGTGTCCTGTAGCATTTTCTGTTAATGCATGCAACAATTTATAATTATTTCCTGTCGACAGGGCTTTTCCGGTGTCTATGCCGGTTTTCCCCTTTCTCTTGTTGGTATAGTAGTTTAGCTGTAAGTACACTCAGGGAGGTTGTCATGGCCGAAACGAGGCCATGGTATCCCAATCCCTCTCTGCCGCGATGCATGTCTCCTTGCATGATTCCCTTCCCTAGTAGGCGTATGGGGCTTAGTCCTGAGACTAAGTCCCTACCGCGGGCTCACACATAACACTTAGTTTCAGAGTAGGTTAGCAGAGTACGGCGTGAGTCAGAACTGTTGTACAGATTGTAGGGCACTGACCTATGTAGCCGAGGTCCGGCTGCGCCATCTTGGGAAGACGGGACGTCCAGGGCTGGCAGGGCACAGGCTCCAGCCCGTCGATGTCGTTCACCCGCTCTGTAACAACACACACACACACTCACCACTAAGTCACTCCACTGCTCCCACACTGCAGTAACGAGCTGGCATTGCTGGTCCTGGAGGGGCACCACTAGCTCGACACACTCTGCCCATGACCGGCCCAGGCATGGCCCATATGCTTACAACAGCAATGGCCCGGAGATGCACCACTTCACAGCCACCAGATGGCCTACTGATGGCTAGCCATGCTTCCACCATATGTCAAACACTGTATATTACAAATAATTATTTTTAGCATCTTTCTCAACTTTTGTTTTTAAATTTCTTCACTATTAAACACATAACAAAACCTGAAAATCTGATGCTTACCGGAGGAGGGCAGGGCGGGCGAACTTACGCCCCTTGCAGTGACAGCCCAGCATGCTTACCATTACTCCACTGTGTATTCTTATGTTTAGATGAACTAACTAAGAATGTATTGGGGCTTTAATTATTAACAAACACTAATATAATATAAATTACACCAGCTATTCCATAGCCTTAAAATTTACCATGCAAACAAATATGTTTCTAAAAAGATGCAGATAAACAAAAACCAATACTGTCGTTGAGAGAAATCTGCCTAGGTGAATCGCGATATTAACACAAAAACTTGCCTTTAATGTAATTTTCCTCAGTATGTATGTTACCGGGATGCTATTCAAATGTATATATGAATGTTTTAGTGATGCGAAACAACAACAGCCCTTCAATGTTAATTTTCTACGGGTGGTTACATAATAATTTTTATTTTAACTTCTCATATGTTTTTTCTTATTTCTCATTTTAATTATATGCAGTCGTACATTCAAACATCGCATATGTCAAATTATTCAATACCAGCCACGAAGTCACACCTAATACTGTATTTACACAATTTTGCCATGAATATTTCCATCACTATGTATTTACAAAAAATCTACTCATTGTATCATGTGATCTATATTTATATTACACACACATGTACATACATATGCGCACGCGTGTGTGTGTGTGTGTGTGTAGTAAGACGATATGTTTTCGTCTCGTGTTCAATAGCTCCAATCCCTTGCAAGAAGTAGCCTACGTCTCGGTACGTATTTTCGCCTGCCCGTTATTAAATTCAGCTGTGGACGTTTTCCCTGCCTTTGGCGAGTAGTTAGGAGCAGCTCCTGAAGACCACGATGTATGCTGCCTCGTTCGCGGTGGAAAACACGCAGCAGACTCGGCGCCCGACGTCAAATGGGCCTTCGAAGCAGCAGCACAGTGGCCGCCTCAGCGTCAGAAACCAAACTACCAGGAGCGCACGTGCTTCCAGCCCGGCCAGACGAGAGACTGACGTGCCTCACTGCTATTGGCTACGCCGTGGTGTGACGTCAGCGGTGTTGCCAAGAGTCGCAGGTCGAAGAGAGAAAATGCTCACGGCTGAAATAAAAGACTGTCGCCTTGTAGCTCTGAGAGCCCTCTATTTTAAAATAATTTGTTAATATTGCTTAAATATAAATGCACGGAATTAAATGCTGAAAACAGCTCTGCCAAATGTGGTAAATGTGGACGAGTGGCGAGGGGCGAGGAAAGGGTTTTTAAATAAATAAGCTTGCATTCTTGGAGCTGGCGTGCCTGGTTCCCAGACTCTGGAGGTGTTCATCATGGAGATATGTATTTTAATATTTGGGGTATTTTAAAACCAGTAGAAGAAAGGTAAGACAATTTTTAAGTGTTAGGCGTTCGTCAAAATGTTTATAAATGTTTTTAAATTAGAGTTTTGAAATAAAGAAAGATGACTTAAAGCATGTAAATTTTGGGGATGATACATTGAAAATATACCAAAGTAATGTAATGGTGTGAGATTGTATAAATCATTATAAATATTTTTGTGTAAATTTTGTTCCTTTTTTTTGCTAAATATTTTATCGAAAAATTTTAATGTCGCTTTTCGTAAAAGATTATGAAATATTATATCAAACATTTGGTACAAAAGTTGTTATATAAAAAGGTTTAAGAAAAAGATTTCAAGTTTTGTAATTATGCATTTTTTTAATTGCCCCATAAAACTTTTCCAGTTTCATTTCCATCAACATTCCATCAGTGTGCCATAAATGGCATCCCAAATGTCCTGGTGCCAGCAGTTAACCATAACAGGGCCAGTTGTGTAGACCCATAAGTGTTCTGGGCCAGCAGTAATGGAGCAATGCCACCAGTAAAACCACAGTCGCCCGACTGTCTCTTGCTATGTGCATCTCCCGTTTCCTCCGGCCTTGCATTCTGGCGCTGCTTCACACTCATTTCACTTCACTCTCATCGGTTGTCAAGACCTGGATGTTAAGAGCCGCCCAAAGCTCTTCACTCATTCGCAAAACTTAATTAAATTCAGGCGACGCAATAGGACAGGAGTGCACGGGGAGAGGTTTGGGTGGTTCTTAAGGCTCTTATGTATCTATAGTTGTCTTGCGCGTGCAAGGCCCTGAANAGGCGACGCAATAGGACAGGAGTGCACGGGGAGAGGTTTGGGTGGTTCTTAAGGCTCTTATGTATCTATAGTTGTCTTGCGCGTGCAAGGCCCTGAAAGGAGGGAGCGATACGGGCGACATTAAGACGTACTACCAGCGTGTCTTCGCTCCTACGGGCAAGGCATGTGGCGTTCCCTTCGGTACGTTGTACCATGCAAATTAGGTCTGAAACATTTTGGTTTGGAAAGGGCGTATCAACGTCCCCCGGTGTTATGCCTGAAGGCTTATCAAGGGGCGGTTTATAAACTAATTTATGATCTAACTTAAACATGTCTTACATCGGTTTCTAACCCAGAACCTCCCGCACCCCAGACCGGCGGTGCACCAACCGACAGCGCCATGGGAGGTCGGCAGATCTGTAACAGTGGCACTGTATTACACGCGATGAAAGCCCACAGATTTAACTACAACTGTATTGTTTCACTTTTCTCCTGCAGGGAACTACACAAGCAAACTCTAAAAATGCTATTTTCGTTTGCCTTCAATACACTTACTGGCTTAGATAATTGGTTTTTACCTTCCCTGGGCAAAAAAAGCATTCTTTCCACAACTTTTGTTAACTGAAATACGCGTATTCGCGCAGACAATTTAATTGGAAATATTTTCGTCTGTAGTCGTCTTAACAGTGAGGTCTTGGAAGCCGATAAGGGAGAAACGAGATGAGTGCGAGGCAGCACCGGAATGCAGGTACGGGGGGAAACGGGAGACCCTCGAGAGAACCCGCCAACCAGTGGCGTAGTCCGGCGCTATTCCCAGCCGGGGATGGAACGCGGTTCGCCTTGGCAGGAGGCGAGCGGCCTACCCTCCCTATGATAAGGAGGACGTGGCCTCGTTTAGGCGGGCGCGTGTGGTGTGTGCGCGGGAGTGCCGAGTTATTGAGTAGGANTCCCTTGCTGCCGCGATGCATGTCTCCTTGCATGATTTCCTTCCCTTGTAGGCGTATGGGGCTTAGCCCTGAGACTAAGTCCCTACCGCGGGCTCACACATAACACTTAGTTTCAGAGTAGGTTAGCAGAGTATAGTGTGACTCAGAACTGTTGTACAGGATTGTAGGGCACTGACCTATGTAGCCGAGGTCTGGCTGCGCCATCTTGGGAAGACGGGATGTCCAGGGCTGGCAGGGTACAGGCTCCAGCCCGTCGATGTCGTTCACCCGCTCTGTAACAACACACACACACACTCACGCACTAAGTCACTCCACTACTCCCACACTGCAGTAACGAGCTGGCATTGCTGGTCCTGGAGGGGCACCACTAGCTCGACACACTCTGCCCATGACCGGCCCAGGCACGGCCCATATGCTTACAACAGCAATGGCCCGGAGATGCACCACTTCACAGCCACCAGATGGCTAGCCATGCTTCCACCATATGTCAAACACTGTATATTACAAATAATTATTTTTAGCATCTTTCTCAACTTTTGTTTTTAAATTTCTTCACTATTAAACACATAACAAAACCTGAAAATCTGATGCTTACCGGAGGAGGGCAGGGCGGGCGAACTTACGCCCCTTGCAGTGACAGCCCAGCATGCTTACCATTACTCCACTGTGTATTCTTATGTTTAGATGAACTAACTAAGAATGTATTGGGGCTTTAATTATTAACAAACACTAATATAATATAAATTACACCAGCTATTCCATAGCCTTAAAATTTACCATGCAAACAAATATGTTTCTAAAAAGATGCAGATAAACAAAAACCAATACTGTCGTTGAGAGAAAACTGCCTACGTGAATCGCGATATTAACACAAAAACTTGCCTTTAATGTAATTTTCCGCAGTATGTATGTTACCGGGATGCTATTCAAATGTATATATGAATGTTTTAGTGATGCGAAACAACAACAGCCCTTCAATGTTAATTTTCTACGGATGGTTACATAATAATTTTTATTTTAACTTCTCATATGTTTTTTCTTATTTCTCATTTTAATTATATGCAGTCGTACATTCAAACATCGCATATGTCAAATTATTCAATACCAGCCACGAAGTCACACCTAATACTGTATTTACACAATTTTGCCATGAATATTTCCATCACTATGTATTTACAAAAAATCGACTCATAGTATCATGTGATCTATATTTATATTACACACACATGTACATACATATGCGCACGCGCGCGCGCGCGTGTGTGTGTGTGTGTGTGTGTAGTAAGACGATATGTTTTCGTCTCGTGTTCAATAGCTCCAATCCCTTGTGAGAAGTAGCCTACGTCTCGTTACGTATTTTCGCCTGCCCGTTATTAAATTCAGCTGTGGACGTTTTCCCTGCCTTTGGCGAGTAGTTCAGAGCAGCTCCTGAAGACCACGATGTATGCTGCCTCGTTCGCGGTGGAAAACACGCAGCAGACTCGGCGCACGACGTCAAATGGGCCTTCGAAGCAGCAGCACAGTGGCCGCCTCAGCGTCAGAAACCAAACTACCAGGAGCGCACACCAATACCAGACATGCGTCGGAACTGTCGCTGAGTTATGAGTGGGGCAAGTATAATGAAGACGTGACATAAGCAATGTGCAAAAGCCGAAGAAGTGTTCGCGTCTTCACAGGCACAGATGGACGTTCTGCGTCTAGTCTGTTGGCAGTAATGATTCCAGTGCATAGTTTAGCCTAGTTGTAGAAAATATTAAGAGTAGTCATCTATAGTTGCTCAGCAGAATGTTATATTATAACCCTTATTGGCCCACTTCAAATTATGATTTCGGGTTATTGAAAATAAAATTTTTTTGAAGCGTGTTGTACTTAAGAGGACACAACCCTTGTTTCGATGTTACAACCAAAGGTCTGCAGGCTTTGTGTTCGGCTATAGTATCGTAACCTGTCTTAACCTAGACTAGTAAGGAGGTTTGCGAATAATTTACCCACAGGTGAGATCATTGGCGATTGATCTACGCAGTGTACAGCACAAGCTAAAAATTATTTGCATGTGCGCATAGCATAACATTACATTAGGTCTGAATGGGTTAAGTTATGTTTAAATTTTATGGTTTGTATCTCGTTATTTATGCACCCCTACGCGATTTAACCTGATATACATTTAATTTCATACATAAAGAGTCTAATGAGGACATGAGCCCGTCTTTGAATCTAACGTAGAAAACGTGTTGCACTGAAAGGAAATACATGACCATAGCTATACAGAGCAAGGATCACTACCCAACGCAGTCAGTTTCTTCCTGTTGGGTAATGTGTACTGTGACCGTTTATGTAGCTCGTGTCTGTGAATGGTTCATCGTAGTGCTTCTTAAGAGAAATATGGTCAAGAAGTTCGGGAGCGATAAGGGCGACACTGCCCCGCGTATCAAGTGAGCCATCGCCGCTAAGCGCAAGGCTCTGAACTGGCGTGCAGTGTTCTCGTCGCACTGCGGCTACCTATGGGACTTTCAGCGGTGANGGCTCTGAACTGGCGTCGCACTGCGGCTACTTCTGGGACTTCCAGCGGTGACCCTATTATTGTATTGGTGGAAAGTCTGTAGGAAGGTTCAACGCAGGGCCCTTGAGTAGTTTCTTACGTATCTGACGCGTCTATTCTGAGATAAAGAACTTTGAAAAATCCGTTTTTAGCCGCTGGCGTTATATGGGGCGGCGTCTTGATAAAATTTAACAGCCCTCGTCTGATGTGTGTGTTATTTTCGTAGATGAGCGTATTGGACGCACGTTTAGCAGTTTCGTGGAAAAACGTGTATTTCAAACACACGGCAACGCAGGTCAAGGCGGTGGCCTTAAGGTGGCCGCCTGGTTGAAGGAATGTTGCACGTCTGAGACCTTATAGCGTGGGATCGCTACGGGCGACCGAGACATGAGCATCAACTCTCTCATCGCCTCTACGCGCAAAGCACTGAACTGGCGTTCAGTCTTGCCGTATATAACGCGCCTCTATGAAGCTTTCAGCGGAGACCCTACGATAGTATAACGTAATAATAAAACTAAAGGTTTTATGCACGTCCCTATTCCTTTTTTAATGTTTTGTACCGAAATGTTCATACCTAAAAATTACCGTGAAAACGTCTGTTTGAGCCATTTTCACTATCACAAAAAAACATGCTTTAGAGAGAAATGGAGGAACTGAAAAACGTACACAGATGCGTAACGTATCTTAAATGCTTTTCGTAAGCAGACCTCACTCGGACACGATGGACGGTTTTACTAATAAAGCGTTTTCTGCTGAAACGGTGCACACCCAGGGGTGGGGAAATGTTATAATGTAACAAGCAGTAATGCAGTGTCATATTCAAAGCAGTGGTAAGAGGGGAGCGGCAGTATGCAGGTGTACGGAGTGCAGTACGTAGCAAGCTGAGGGCAGCGGGAGGNGGGGTCCCTGCGGGTGACAGTGCGGCTAATGAGGCGGCGTCGTCAAAGGAGAGGTAATTACCTCCGGCAGACTGGGCGACAGCGGCGCGGCAAGTCGCGCACTTGATTGCCTGTCGCCGGCCGGCACACCTTGACCGCTAGCCCCTCCTCCCCCGTGCTCTTGCAGCAGGCATGCCTCCTCGCACACGCAGGTATAGGGATGGGGCCGTACTCGTGCATTCACGTAGCGCGTTCCAGTAGTAACGTGTTGCTTTTGTAACAGATCGCTGCGGAACTTTTCTCGTCTGTGTGGGGCGGATCAAATAATCAAACAATCCAAACATCTAACTTTATTTATTCTAGCTCAGGTTTATCACAAGTTGTTCAATGTGATGTATCTCACATGCTTCTAATTTGTTTTTTTCAATTTCTGAAGTTATGGAAGGTCAGGAGATATTTTTCAAACTTGACAGTTCTGAGGAACTCCAGAGAAGAAGCCCCGATTCTGTGCTCCATATTCAACGCTCGATGGAATAATCTACCGTCGTAATTCACCTAAACTTAAAGTCCAATTTTTAGTTTTACTTAAACTAAACTGAGATGTCTAACAAATGGTTAAAAAATATTAGTTTCCTTTGAATTACTAATTTAGTCACAGCCTTCGAAATGTCGCTGTTTTTTACCTGTTTTTTTTTTTTTTTACATTTATGCGTGATTTAAACATCATTGCCACGTAGTTATTTGCTGCACAGTATAGAGGCAACGTTGGTGTATTAATATCCGCAGGATTTGGCTGCTCATACCTACCCCTTACAGAGAAAGTTAACATACAGCCCGATCTGTTCTCATGACCGACGCGGCGAGGCGTATCACTGGAAGTCAGTTTATAAGCTACTACTGACCGGCGAATCAAGAAAATTTACTGGGAACAGGTGACATCAGTGGAATTATCAATATTCAGTGGGGACCAAAAATAAATCAGTGAAATTCGGCCACAATATTAATTAGTTATGTGGCACAGATTATCAGTTGCTCAATTCTCACTGATTAAAGTTAAGTGTATAGCAGCTCCTGAAAGCATTAACAAAAATAAACTTCTATAAAAAAAATGGGAAGCTGAGCAACTGACGAAACTACCACACTGAAGCAAGAGTCAACATTACTCTAACTTCAGCAACAGCTGAAAGCATTACTACTAGCGAATATCATAAAACTATCGCATGCTAAGCAACTGCTGAAATTATCTTGCTGAAGCAACTGACAGAAGTACCGCAACTTAAACACTTGCTGGCAACATCACTACTAAAGAAACTGCTAAATATATCGCATAATTATCAACTACTGAAACTACAACACTGAATTAACTTCCATAATTACACCAACTTTAGCAGCTGCTACAAAAATAGCTAAAAATCATCACACGTTAAACATATGTTAAAATTACCAAGCTGAAGCAACTGCCAAATATAATTCAATTTGAGCAAAACCTGAAAGCAACATTACTAAGAAATCGGTTAAACTATCACACGTACACTGCTGAAACTAACAAGTTGAAGTAAATGCCAAACTCATCTCAACATTAGCGACTGCTAAAAACATCACTACCAAGCATAATAAACTGCCCAAATTACCGCAACTTCAGCAACTGCTGAAAGTATAACTACTGAAGAAACTCCTGTAACTATCACACGTTAAGCAACTGCCGAAACTACAACGCTGATGCAACTTCAAAAACTTCCCTTCTTTAGCGACTGCTGAACGCATCACCACTGAAGCAACTGATAAACTACCCCAACATTATCAACTGCTGAAACTAGCAGTAGTATCAGCACACAGGGTGAATTGTGCATTTGCGCTCGCTGCTCGTCAAGTCCGTCAAAGGACGCAGCGCCGTGTTTTATCTGCGTCGCGACGGACGTCGACAAAATGGCGACCCACTGGAGCGAGCAAATCTGCTCCGCCGAGCTCCATTATGATCTGCTCGCTTTGACTCGTTCGCCCGCGGCCGGATTTTTACTACCTGTTTTAGTGCGGCAGCTTTTTGCGAACTCGCGCCACGTGTTGCCTCTTCTTTTATACGAGCCTGAACGCCGACTGCCAACGGTTTTACACTCGCTGCATTTGGCGGGGTACTTCCAGCAGACAAGACTCGAGGGCGTGTAGATTTACAACTCCCGAATTGTCTCTGTCCTCAACTGATTGGACCATTTCGTTTAATTCTTTCAGAGCCGCTTTAATTTACGGTTTCAGGCGTTGCAAACAAAAAAAAAATGTTATGATGCGTGCTCTACTTAATTCTTCACAACTCGTCACAGCCAATGAGATGTAGGCTGCATGTTCAGCTACAGTAATATTAACCAATTGTGACCTATGCCAGTAAGATATAGTTTGACAAGCATTTAGTCATGGGTAATATTTGGCCATTGAACTTCGCAGTGTGCAGTACACACCAACATTACCTACATGTGCATAATGTGCACACCAACATTACCTACATGTGCATAATGTTCACAACTGCGTACACTGGGTCTGAATGGGTTAACGCGTCCTAACTATTTGTCGGAGTAATACGCATTTTCAATATTAGAGCTCATCGGAGGTCCTGTGGTTCAGTCAGTTACTTTTATATATTAGTCATATTACTACCCTGATTATGTTTTAGTGGGATGCAACGCCCTATGATTAGCGACAGGTGTATCTCACGAAAAAATTAATGTCCATGCTAGACTTCAATACCCTACGTCCACAACCACAGCTTCCTGCGGTTATTGGCCGCGCGTCTACGTGAGACGACATGTTCTTACTTGACTGGGCCAATCGTAATAAAGTACTCCGGTACTGAACGTCTATGAACTTATTATTATTCACAGTTTGTTTCACCGTGCTTACATTCACGCTCGAGCAAAATACCTGTATGTGTTATGTTTTCGTGTCTGTACCTTCTAACCAGTGTGTGAGGAATTCAACTCAGATTATAGANGTGTACCTTGTAACCAGTGCGTGAGGAATTCAACTCAGATTATAGAGATATTGTCAGTTGCAAATGTTTCAATCAAGAAAACTTACTCATGGCATCAAAAGCATTTGTGTTAATGTGTTTGAATTTTATTTACACCTAAATTATAAGGTATAATTTTTCGAAACTGTTTGGTCCAGAAATATTAGCCAACTCATTACGAACCTTATACTAGGCCAACCCTGATTGTTAATGATATTTTGTACCAAACTATTAGACCCGTTCGACAGTGAAAATAATAAGTGTATATTCACTGACAAGGACAAAAATAATTCCATCAGAGTTGTACCCACAACGCAAAATATACGGGCACGGATTAACCGGACTGGCTTTACTGAACTCTCGCCACGACATAAATATGAATTTAAATAAAGTCATTGACTTGTATGCCAAGAAACAACACAGGAGAAGAATTTTCTCTGCAAGGCATGATATANCTGTACCTTCTAACCAGTGTGTGAGGAATTCAACTCAGATTATAGAGATATTGTCAGTTGCAAATGTTTCAATCAAGAAAACTTACTCATGGCATCAAAAGCATCTCTGTTAATGTGTTTGAATTTTATTTACACCTAAATTATAAGGTATAATTTTTCGAAACTGTTTGGTCCAGAAATATTAGCCAGTTCATTACGAACCTTATACTAGGCCAACCCTGATTGTTAATGATATTTTGTACCAAACTATTAGACCCGTTCGACAGTGAAAATAATAAGTGTATATTCACTGACCCGGACAAAAATAATTCCATCCGAGTTGTACCCACAACGCAAAATATACGGGCACGGATTAACCGGACTGGCTTTACTGAACTTTCGCCACGACATAAATATGGATTTAAATAAAGTCATTGACTTGTATGCCAAGAAACAACACAGGAGAAGAATTTTCTCTGCAAGGCATGATATAAAATAAACATGTCGTTTAGTTTAGAAAATTGTGGTAATTAATGAGATAATTTTAACTATAAATATTTATATTTAACATGTTTCATTTATATATTTAAAGTTTAGTAAGCTACTCAGTAAGATGCACGAGACAGTACATACAATTTATCAAGATAACGTGAGTGGAAAGAGGGGCCGCGGAGGTGTAGTGGGCAGACTACTTATAACCTCTCACCTCGGCGAACCGGGTACATTCCTGTGGGTTCACTCCCGAAGTTGCTGCTGTCTCGTTGGTTTTCTCGGGGTACTTCCACTTCTCTCAACACTGCAGTTTGTCGCTGTTTCATATTCATCTCACTTCACCCTCGTCAGCGCTGAAGTCCTCAGCCGTTAAATGCCGACCATATCACTCACGATCACTGTGAGTTGAAAAAATATCTCGAGAAATATCAGACTTGAATACGTCTTTAGAATCAGACCGACACATGACGGGAAACGGCGATGTAATGTTTGCAAACTATAACTCAGTGGCTATAGTAATTAATAACACGATTGAGATAAAATGCAGTTACGTTAGATCGGGTATACGACTACACAGCTGGCATCGCAGGTGGGGGCCCGCGGCAGTGCATCCCACGACTCTGATGCGCCAGTATGCTGATTTTGCTACCAAAAAAAATACGTCGTCTAGATTCGTCGATGCAAGCCATAAAAACGAAGTATTTATTTAGTTACTTTCATATTATTCCCATATCCTAAAGAAAATATTACCCGCTGACAAACTTATTCACTTTCCGAATCAGCCACACACTGATATTTTTTCTTCGATAAAAATCCCCCCCCCTCCCCTGAATCCCCTTGAAACTTACCTCTGGATCCATGCCTGGTGGCATTCTTAGCATATTGATAGATATTTTGGACACTGCAGTACTTATTTTCCGTTTCTGTTCATTGTAGGTTTTAGCATCAAATATAAATATTACTATAACAGTCATAAGTGACAAGTATGAGGAGAGGGGCGAAGGGAAGGTCACCCCTAGCCAATAGGGGCGTGGCTATCCCCCCTTCCCCCCGTAAGGTCGGCTACTAGTTCAGTTTGTAATAAGCAGAATTTATGGTAAACTTCTTGCGTCATTATTAAAAAATATAATGGCATCTTGATGTGTTAATTGATTTGGTTTTGTAAGAATTGTAATACGTATTTGATTAAGAACGTTCAATGTTTTATGACGCTTTCATAATCCTCATTGCCTTCTCAAGCAAAAACTCAGTACACTATTCTCGTAAATATTTGAACTTGTATTGTTTAAAACCTTGGCACAAACATACAACACACACTGAGAGAGAGAGAGAGAGAGAGAGAGAGAGAGAGAGAGAGAGAGAGAGAGAAGATTAATATATTAAAATTAACATCGGTGTAGTTACAGAAAATATAAGATTTCCCCCTCCCCTTCATCACACCCACGTCCAACAAAAATTATGTGCCTATGATGACAGCTAATGTATGGCTTATTTATATTTATTTTATTTAGCACACGGGTATATTTACCTCGAGTAAAAAACACAGATATTGAACTTTGTCTTAGCTCACTCACATATCACTGTAGTCATAATTCGATGCATCCCAGATATTAATATTTAAAAAAAAAACAAAAAAGTCAAACGCCTCTTGTCTTTCATGTCATGTGCGATGGCTAACACCTTTCTGTCTCTCCTGTACATTGTTCGACTTGCAACTGCCGCTGCGAACTAGCGGGTTTTTGCACCTGGAAATGTGTCCTGGGGTGCGATTATCATTCACTTCTCTGCTTATCGGGAGCCGCTTTACGTCTTGGAAACATTAAGCGGGGTGGAAGTCACCATGTCACTAGGTGTAGCGTTCAGGCACCTATCAGAATGTTGTAAACTACACATTAATGATTCGCCTTTGCATTCGCGTTGTCTAGTAACCAAAACTTCTTCGTCTTAATTTTCTACTCGTAACATTTCCATCAACAAAATTTCTTTATAGAGGTGCGCAGCTCAAGAAATTAAATTTGCTGGAAATTTAAAATTACGCAGTGGTAGAAATTTGCCATTTTATAGATATTAATAACACTGTTCGGTCAACATAAAATAAAACATAAGACAGTCGTATCGCGTATCGCCCATTACTTTAACTGTAACACTGATCAACGCTCGGCGATTTATTTGCGCTTCCGAATAACCACCTCCGTTATATGGAATACGAGGAACTTAGCAAATATTAGTAAAATAATCTTCAGGCGTGCAAAAGGAAGCAAAGCTCTTCTGCCGTCGCAGAGAATCCAGTGCATGACAACGACTGTGGGGAGATTCCAAGAAGCGATAAGATGCTGAGTGACAGGTCTTTATCCCCGGGGGAACGTAGCTCTCGCCCCTTGCCATANAGTAACATAATAGTCTGAGCTTCACTGGTTGCCTACCTACAGGCGTTATACTTTCCTTAGCTGACACGAACAACGCCATCTCTAGAGGCAGTAACACACTGAGTTTCCCCCCTCATTCAACATTAAAGGATTTATTTTGCTTTCTGTGTTTTTAATGCATTTAATTTTAGGAATTAGCCAGATTTGTAAAATATATACTTTTCTAATAATTTCATGATTTCACCTGACCGACGCATGAATAAAGATATGAGGCACACGGCAATGTTAATTTTACATAAGGCGGAAGAATAACACAACTTGCATACAAGTAGATCTTAAGCAGGGCTTTCAAAACTGCTCAGTTTGCCGGGGACAGCCTTTATAATCTCTTGAAACAGCATTTGAGTTCATAGTATATTTTTACTTCTACTTCAACGTTGAGCAAGTTTTAACCCTTTCAGACCCACATAAATTTATGGTTTCAGGTGTTGCAAACAAGAGACAAGTTATTATTACAGAATAAATGTTGTCTGTAAAATTTACAGTTTCTACTTTCATTTAATGTTCTTAGGTTGGTAGTGTATTTGCGGTGTGTTGCGACGTGTTTGTATTTTATGGCTTGAAGTTACGCCTCGTTGCAAAGAATGCGAGTGCCACTCCTCTACTTTGCTTCTCTTTTTATTTATAAAATCAATAAAAGATATAGACGTTATAGACTCTGTTAATCACCGCCTTCGACATTATATAATTTTTCTCCTCAAATCTGCGACTGGCTTGCTTGCTACTTATCAAGCAGATTCCAGCGAGTAATGTTTGGAGAATATGTTTTAGAATGGCGTCCCGATATGTCTGGTGTTCCCCAGGGTTCCCTACTTTGGCCACCCTTGTTCTCACTTTCTGTTAACGACTTCCCATATCATCAGACATTTTGCCGCTATCATATTTATGCGGAAGATTGCCAGTTATATTGTAGCTCACACNCGACTTCCCATATCATCAGACATTTTGCCGCTATCATATTTATGCGGAAGATTGCCAGTTATATTGTAGCTCACAAGTTAGGTGCATTCGTAGCTGGACATAGTTTAGATCTGAATGCAATACTGCAGTGGTCGCTACAGGATGGTCTGCTACTTAATGCGCAAACAACTCAGGCTGTATTAATTGGCTTTAGCAAGCTTCTTCTCAAAGTGGACAAGTCCTTCATTAGTAGACGTGCCTCTNCGACTTCCCATATCATCAGACATTTTGCCGCTATCATATTTATGCGGAAGATTGCCAGTTATATTGTAGCTCACACGTTAGGTGCATTCGTAGCTGGACATAGTTTAGATCTGAATGCAATACTGCAGTGGTCGCTACAGGATGGTCTGCTACTTAATGCGCAAAGAACTCAGGCTGTATTAATTGGCTTTAGCAAGCTTCTTCTCAAAGTGGACAAGTCCTTCATTAGTAGACGTGCCTCTNAACTCAGGCTGTATTAATTGGCTTTAGCAAGCTTCTTCTCAAAGTGGACAAGTCCTTCATTAGTAGACGTGCCTCTGGACTTCACAAACCTGCACGAGACTTAGTCACTAAAGAAACACACTCGTATTCAGATCATACGTTGAAATTAACCACAAGATCATATTTATAAATAAGTTTACATGATCACGTTAAAATATTTCTTGGTTTTCATAAGCTCAACTAAATCAAATAACAATTTTAACACAATACCCGTATATCCTTCGTACTGCGATTTTTCAATCATTTCCGAGTTTTTAAAAGTTGTGCACTTGCCTCTTCGATTCAGTTCTCTACTTTGGTAGGCAAAGGGCATAAAATAAATTATCTGTCCTTTAAAAATATATTTCGTAGGGATAAAACCGCTCAACTATACAATAAGTCCATGAACACGATCAATTTGTATAAACACTAACCACAAATAAGGCTCTAGTAGTACCTACCGCTGTAACTCAGGACTTGGGAGCTGTGCCAATGTTGTGCCACTTCTCCCCGGGAAGAGAAACAATTGGTCGACAGTGGTTCGGAAGGAGGAGGGGGGGTACGTGCAGATTCGTCTGCCCGCCTGCCAGCTACCTGTGCTGGTGCTTTGCAAGTCGTTCTGTCTCTCTCTTTCACTAGGCTAGGCGGAGCCAAGTGCGACTTCAGTGTTACATGCGCACGTGTAGCTAGTCACGCCCTCCAGCACAACGGACCAATAACATGCAATCGTCGTGAGTATAACCAGCTGGTGAGTTCTGAGTGGTTTACAAAATAGAGACATGACGCAAGCAAAGTGCAACAGCAAATGAAGTGTTTACGACTTCGCAGGCACAAACAGATGATTCGCGCCATATCTGTTGGAAATTATTACTTCCGTACATACTTTGGCTCAATTCTGAAGGTGTTTAATGCAATGGCGTTTTGAGAAAGGGGGGGGGGAAGGGCCTCTCCTCTTCTCTCCCCCTCCTACAATTGCTACCACTGTCCGTGTATAGTGTGTGTTGATGGTTATTTGAACACATATTTGAGATCAACTTTTGAAAAATATCTCTGCCCCTACCTGCACGTATTTTACCGGACACACTGACTGGCATGCAGCCACTAAAGTTGGCAACGACGAAGGTCAAGTCGTTCTATGACTTTACGATGAATTAAAACTGTCAGTTAAACATCTATGAATACTGAAATCATTATTTATTTCTGTTTTTATAACACAAGTAAACGTAGGAATCAGCAAATTTGTAAAAAACATTTACTTTTATAATAATTTCACAGTTTCTCGTACCGATGCATTAATAACGTGACACGTGCATTTTAGGAATATTAATTTTACATATGGTGGAAGTATACACAATGTACATACGAGTATAGATTAAGCAGAAGTGCCCAGTTTAGCGTGAACAGCCTTTATGTTTGAAGGTGTTACCTGTGAACTCAAGGCCGCCCAGCTTCCAGGTGCCCTTCTTGGTGACGAGTATGCTGGCAGGACAGACGTTGCGGTGCAGCACGTGACCCGAGTAGTGCAGGAACGACAGCGCCTCCGTTATCTGCAACAACACCAGCGCATCCTAGCGGTCAGCGCCGGAAACTAACTGCGGACACAACCACCTTAAGAGTGTTGGATGCCAAAAAAAAAAAATAATTATTTTATACTTGTGGCAAACATTTTTCAACTTGTGCGCATTTTAACTTATGCGATGCCATTTTCCTCGAAGAAAAAATGTTTACACTTCGTATTTTTTTTAACAATTTAATGTCAAATGCAATTTTTTTTTCTGTTTTACTGCAGCCGTAATTACAAATGCTAACTAAGTTGAGCAAAAGAAAAAAATTAAACGTAAACTAATGCTGTAGGCTACCGTGTGACACACATGTGATCACCAATTAACAGGCCATACATATTTAAAAAAAAATAATGTAAAGATATTTCTCATGTTTCTAACATTTTTAATGCATGAACTGTTATTTGTTGATTTCATATACACGGGATTAGTTCACGATGTAATTTTTTTTCAATTGTACAACTTAGTTATTATTTCTTAATATGTCTCCAGCAAAACAGAAAAAAAATTGAATTCGAAATCAAATTATTCAGGAAATATAAAGCGTATTTTTTATTTAAGGAAAATTGCATCATTAACAATGAGCAGAAGTTGAAAAATGATTGGTACAATTATAAAATATTTAATTTTTCGTATCGAACGCCATTAAGGCCCCTGCCTAGAGCGGGACCGGCCAGGTGAAAGAATAGGGTTTTACATGTTAAATTATTTTAGGTGTTGTAACATTGCGGATTTAAAGTGATTATATTTACCGTTAATCACAGATATTATATTATATATGACAACAGAGTATTTGCTCATGTTGCCAAGTCGTTCAATATAATTTCCAAATTCAGCTTTATTACATAATTTAAACAAAATACAGTATAATATTTGGTTATTTTAATAGTTTATTGACATAGAGATCATGTACAAGTATATTTAATTTGTTTCTAGACAATATTCAGTATTCTAATTTTATTTGTAATTGTTTATTGCGCCCCTAAAGGGTATTAAATACTTCAATATTTATTAAACAAATGCACGAAATAAAACATATACTAGTTCTCTCTAGTCTGGCCATCGCTGATTGGCGGAGAGATGAGGCGTGGTCAGACGACAGCAAATTAGAAGAGAGATGACAACATAAGCAAGGCAGAACTATTACCACCACATCCAAGGACGAACATGGGTATAGTGAAAGAAGTTTAAATGATACGATTAATAAGGGAATATATGTAATTGTTTAATTTTATTGCTGCAAGATATTTTAAAAGAATAATATTAATTTATGTTGTGTTTTTGAGAAGATGTACGAGCGATATGTTGTTAATTTGTCTGAAACGACGAACGAGTAATTTTTGAATAATTTGTTGGGAAGAAGAATATTAAATAAAATAATATTTGAGAAACTTTGAATTTCGACATCCTGATCAAACTGAAATGTTACAGTGTGTCTATGCCACATTTCACAATGGCGCTCTCAAACAAAAAAACACTTCGTGACCTTGAAGAGAAGAACGTGCTACAAGAGAGCACGCAGGAAAATTTAATAAGTTTTCGTGATATTGTGTATTTTTCAAGTGCATAAATCTTGTTCTACTGACAATTTTCAGGGCATTAAAAATTGTTTTACAAAAAAAAAAAAATATTTTCGTATAATTGTGGTTTGGGCAAAGTTGGACAAAGTGTTTTATTTGTTTGATGATCATATTTCGGAGACACGCCTTAGATCATCCGTAGACTGTTCGCTGTAAAGTGAGCGCTTTTGAAATCAACCTTTGTCTAATACGACTGCCTCGACCTGCAAGTATTCTAACGGGNTTGTCTAATACGACTGCCTCGACCTGCAAGTATTCTAACGGGCGCACTGATTGGCGCACGCCCAGTCAAGTCGGTAACGTCGGAGAGAAAGTACTTCCATACTTCAACGTTGAATTAAAAGAGCTAGGTAAACATTCGCGAGTACCGAAATGATTAGTTCTGCTTTCTGGGTTTTTCAATGCGTTTAACGGTTTCGCCTTTGTGGGGCGACTATAAAGTAATATTTCAAGCAAAATACTTTATGTAAATATGTTTTCAAAGGATTTTCAGGAATACGTATTTACTAAAATGCGCAAAGAATGTATAACATTTTTATTTCGTACTTGTTTAATATAATTTCAAATTGTTACACAGAATTGAAATATTTGGGTGGTGTAGTGGCCAGACTACTCGCCTCCCACCTAGGCGGACCGGGTTCGAATCCCGGCGGGGTCGCATGGGGAAGCCGGACGATGCCGCTGATCGGCGGGTTTTCCCTGGGATCTCCCGTTTCCCCCGCCCTTGCATTCCGGCGCTGCTCCACACTAGTCTCGCTTCACCCTCGTCGGCTTTCAAGACCTCTATGTTAAGAGTAGCCCAAATGTGTATTGACGTGTTTCCTACCAACTGAAATATTTCAGACAAGCAGTTATCTTTTTTTCGTACTTACGTAAGATGAACGTCTGCTTCATAACATGTTTCATGGCGCCTATCGTAACAGATTTGTAAAACGCGGGAAACTATTACGGACACTAGTNGTCTGCTTCATAACATGTTTCATGGCGCCTATCGTAACAGATTTGTAAAACGCGGGAAACTATTACGGACACTAGCAGCCGGCAGAAAGCGCGTGCAGCCAGTAGATACGAACAATAAAGAAACTAAGTGTTCTAAAATGTTTGTTGAAAGAGTAGGGCGTAAATAAAGAGAAACTGTTCTTGAAAGAAACTAACCTAAGGAACGATCCGTTACTTATGGCAAATAAAATTTCATGGCTGGTGAGGCATTATTTATCACCATCGTAGCTGTGCCCTTTATAGACGACAGAATGTGTTTCCTTTATTGTTCTTGGTTTATTTTTTTTTGTCTACGTTCATCTGCTGTAGCAAGAAAAAAATNGACAGAATGTGTTTCCTTTATTGTTCTTGGTTTATTTTTTTTTGTCTACGTTCATCTGCTGTAGCAAGAAAAAAATTTACTTGACTTTTACGTGTTTCTGGCAGTCTCTTTTGCCTTTATACTTTCCAAAATATTGTCACCGTTTAGCGGGTATTAATTTTATTTTTATTTTTTGTTCTCTAAACCCTATTTCATTTTCTCTTTTCGAGTTCCTACGTAGTTTTAACAGTTTCTGTTACCCTGGCAACCTCAGACTCCAATTCTATAACTTTTTGAAAAGGGCGGTTCGCGATAAAGTGAACACTTTTGATACCAACCTAAATAATAATCTAGCAAACCTGAAATATTGGCCTGTATAAATTATCAAAAGTTGGTAAACAAGTCTCGAGGAATAAGTAACTTTTATAACGATGAGGCATACACCGAGTTTCAAAACATGATATGTGACGCCCATTTGATAAACTGCACTGACTGTTTTATTATTAAAGTTACCTTTTTTTGCGATTTTGCAAATTACTTCAGTTAAAAACGTGTTTTGGGAGACAAAAAGTCTGACTGCGATTATTGGTTTGTAGTAGAGAAAATTTTCATGTGTCAAGAACTTGTAAAAACATCAGAAGCGTACATATCATTGGATAAAAAAATAATTACAAGAGTTTATCGTCGTATTGTTAACGAAAGGAAATGTTTATTGAGTTCTGCTCACGAATTCTGTTTTGCTTTCGACGAAGTGTCCGAGTGTACGAGCAGTTTTCNAGGAAATGTTTATTGAGTTCTGCTCACGAATTCTGTTTTGCTTTCGACGAAGTGTCCGAGTGTACGAGCAGTTTTCAAACAGAATTTTAGAACCAAATGTTACCAGCGCGTGTTTATAGCTCAGGAGTTTAACACACCGTTGTTCAAAAAGTTACAGTTCAATTAGCGAGTTATTTTTACTGTCTGATATACATAACAGTTGGAAGTTGAGGAATTAATTAGTTCCCCAACACTTGCTAGGCACGCACGTTGTAAAGATGAATTGATAAAAGCGACTCAGTTCCCGGCTACAAGTCTGGATACCAAATATTGTTAAATTTGTGCGATCGTTATAATCTGTCCCTGCGTAAATATGTGTCCATTCACGGTTACTTACAACTTTTCTGAAGCCATGATAAAGTTTTTCTTCCAGAATATTCCTCCGCCTCATGCAAACAAAGCTTATCCGAGTCTGGAAAATTAAACCAATTGGACAACGCACCGAATTCGTTCGCACTGAGTGTAACAACATTTTGCATAATAACTATTTCTAACTAGCCATTACCAACACGCCTATTTTCTCAGTGTTTCTGTTCATATTAATTAGAAACTAAATATCATAATTCATAAACCAAATATAACTAAAAATTCAACTTAATAAAAGTAAGATACTTAAATGTGAACAGAAGTATACCGCGTCTGTGACACACAAAATATTTTGGAAACAACTAAACACATCTTACATTGGGTACTTTTTCAAAGGTTTGATTCAAACCGTGTGAACATACCGCGAATAGACTAGAACCAAAAAGTAGCTTCTCAAAGAATGTTTAGAGAAACAATGTTTGTGTGACGTTCATTTCATTGGTTTTTGACTAGACAACATAACTAAAAAAAAATAAGTTAATTTTGGTAAAAAGTTTTTTTTTTTTTGTTAATAAGGCCGGATGATTTAANGTTAATAAGACCGGATGATTTAAAACTTTTGTAGCAGTTTCCTTAATAACCGATTAGGCGAATGCGTTACGCCGAGCTGGCGTTTTGGCTAATTTAAATGCTGCGATTCATCCCCGTGATAAAAACTTTGAGTGAGTTGAATTTAGAAGTTTTTGTTCTGTCTATGCGCTTAAGGTACCCGCCTGCTTCGAGCACCAACACGACGTGCATGTGGAACTCTGGTAGAAAACGTCATTATTACACAACTACTCGACGTGCTTGGGTGATGCCCGCTTAGGAATAGCGTTTGAGAAACGTTGAAGGCGTGTGCACAAATTCCAGCTGATCCACTTATCTCCGAAGGCAATTTTTTCACGAGTGAAAACGGCTAAATTGATTGCTGTATGAACATCTTGGTACAGAATCTTCAAAACGGCATAGGTAAGTGCAGAAACCTGTGCAGACTTCTCTAGTCATTAATATATTTTGGACGTGACCTACGTTGGCACTGAATAGTAGGGTGGGTCATTTTTCTTTATTTCTCGATATTGTAAAGAGCACAGCGATTGAAAGGTGCTAAATTGTGTTGTTAATCCATACGTANATTTTTCTTTATTTCTCGATATTGTAAAGAGCACAGCGATTGAAAGGTGCTAAATTGTGTTGTTAATCCATACGTAAAATTTTATTACGTTTTATTGAGTTTTATTGCCTCCGGATTGTGATTAAAGATTGTAAAAAAAATTGTTTTTCGAGGTTTTTTCTCAATAAAAAAATATTAATATATAAATACTTTATACAAGTGATTAACATCGAATTGAATGAAAATATATGAAACAAAATGATTATGATTCCAGGAAGGTTCTGGAGAGGAGTGGGAGGGGGGCATTAGACGTGACAAATAACACGCAATTTGAGACAATAACAACCAGTGAATAACCTCTTTAGCGCTAAGTATAGCCAGCTGGCTCTGAGCCCTGCAAGTGACTGTCAGAAGAACAGAGATTCCATCACAACAGTCGAACATTCTGGAACGCAATTCAAGCGAAATGTAGGCAGCGCCCTTGAGGCTCGCCATCGCCCATAGTATTGGATTCTTTCATTTACTGGTAACTTAAATTANGCTCTGAGCCATGCAAGTGAATGTCAGAAGAACAGAGATTCCATCACAACAGTCGAACATTCTGGAACGCAATTCAAGCGACATGTAGGCAGCGCCCTTGAGGCTCGCCATCGCCCATAGTATTGGATTCTTTCATTTACTGCTAACTTAAATTAATATATATAAATACATATATATATATAAATGTTGTGTCCGTTTGTTCGGGCGCGTATAACTCCCGAAATTTTTATTCTGTTTTCATTATAAACCTTCCTTTCGTTCCCACGAGTGTTTGTACACCTTTCTTTTTTATGTGCATTACCTGCAAAGGTTCTAAAATCCGCAAAAAGCTCATTTTTACCGTGCTTTCGCCCAGGAAGTGCCTTTGTTGACAGCTGTCTGTTTGAACATTTCAGTTTGTTGTTCTCAATGTTTTTTTCGTTGGTTTCAATATTTTTAAAATATATATACTTTTTCCAATTAATTTCACAGAAATGAAAAGAACCAAAATCTTTTATGCCATAGAAGTTTAACTATTGACCTTGTCCTGATGTAGAGGCATGGATTCCCAACGATCAACGTATAGAAATATCACAAATAACAAAGCAAAGACTTCAAAATATAAATGCATGCCTGCCTCTTTACGACAAAGGGATAACACACAGTTAAAAATCACGTACAAAAATATTAAATAGATCGTAAAATGTACATTTTCTGTGGCCTCACTCACCCTCATCGGCTGTCGAGACCTCGACTTTAAGAGCCGCCCAAATCTCTTCCGCGCTCGTTCTTTAGTCGAACATCCTCAATGTGTAGTTCGAAACTGAAATTACGACACGGAAAGGAATAGATCACGCACAATTCGTGAAGCCGAGCCTTAATGTTCGCATCCAGGTCTTAGGTTTGTAGTATCGCCACTGTAGCCAATCAGACGCACCCCCCGAGCCGCGCGCAGCCAATCAGCGAAGGGTAACGCCCCACAATGCACTTGGCGTCTGTAAACGTGTCTACTCCGTGGCTACGGCGTCTCGACGCTGTGCTCTGTTCGGGCGCTCACTTCCCTGAGCAATCAATCAAGCTGATGGCAGCGCAACTAGAAGGGGGTGTCGGGTGGCAGTGATGGTAGAGGGGGTGAGGTGGCGTGGAACGTACCAATACGGATCGGCTAAGTGAGTCAAGAGATTCGGGCGGCTCTTAACAGCGAGGTCTTGACAGCCGCTGAGGGTGATTGAGGTGAGTATGGAGCAGCGCCGGAATTAAATGGCGGGAAAAACGGGAGATCCCCGAGAAAATTCCGCCGACCAGCGGCATCGTCCGGCACGATTCCCACATGCGAAAATCCGGGAGTGACCCGGCCGGGGATTGCACCCGATTCGCCTTGGTGAGAGGTGAGCAGGCTAACCGCTCAGCTACTGCGGCCCTTCACGATACGGATCGGCATTTCACGTGTTGCCTCCCCGCTCCACCACCGTTCCTCAGCTCCACGACGTTCTCAGAGCGAAAACCATTCCACGCGGAAGAAAGTGTGTGACGAGCACGGGGTCATACCTAGAATTANCAGAAAGACACAGAGTCAGAGAGTGACACAGTGTGACGGGGAGAGAGAGATATACAGCGAAGCAGAGAGAGAGAGAGATACAGTGAAGCAGAGAGAGAGAGCGAGAAAGACTGTTTCGCCCCCGACAAAGGACTGTCGTGAAGTGACGTTCCCCTGTGCTGGACATGCAGCTCCGGATGTAGGTCAACGGCTGCCCTCTCTGTGGAGACTCATCTACCCCAGCCGTGAAATATTTACAACATTGACGTTGAGGAACGCCAACTTCACTCTTCACCGGGCGGCAGCCTAAACGTTCAGTCTTTTACACGATCGAGGCACAACTTTTCATACATAAGCGTAGGGGCCTAGAAAATAGGCGTTATAGTGCAGCTGCAGACCGACTTCCAAGACGCTCTATGCTCGCTAGTCTCCCGCCATTGGCCGGAAACTTGCGCGCTACCCCCAACGACGCTTCCAGCCAATAGTGAAAAGGCTCAGTGGTTGAGAAACCTAAACAGTATGTTTCTAAATCAGACCAACAAACATCGGCAGCAGCTTCATCACGAAAAAAAGAACGTGAAAACTTTTTAAAGAGAATCCAAATGCGGGTACACATCTTTGAAGTTGTACCTGAAGCAGTAGTTTATTGCAAATAGTGAACAAATTATTTAAGACCGAACACTAAGTGTCTGCATAGTGTGCAAAGTATTTTAAATCCAACGTTAAGGGTAGTAACCGTGATTATTTCCATTAATTAATTTGATGGCAGCTACAGACAAGAGCTACGGCGTTTGCAGATCTTTGTTCCGTTATAAATTATCCAGACACTCTGTGTTTCATATTGATTACTTTCTTTAATATTTGTAAGAAACTAGTGTTTCAGGCCCAACTTAAAATGTTTGTAGCGGCCTTACAATCACTTTAGACCGTAAGTCATATATATTTTGTTGAGAATTTTTTTTGTGATTAACTTGCTGCCGAAGTTTGTCTGCCTAATTCAGATGCTGCATTCTGTATACAGTGAAGCGGTTACACAGGTTAATGATGCCGTGTATTCGTCAATAGCCAATGAAGACACGAATTGTTCTCCTGTAGATATAGAGCAGCTAAGAAATAATAACATCAATCTTGCTGGTATATATTCATAGGATGCTGCAATAATGAGGGTCTTTCCTCTTTCCATTCATTCATTCATTAATAGATATATAAATAAATAAACCAAAATAATTACAAAATAAAATATTCTAAACTCAACAAAGTAATAAAAAAATGACAATAATTAAAAGAAAAGACTAATAAACCACAAATAAATATAAATAAAGGTATAATAAAATTAATTAACACTAGTTTTAATAATTTATATACAATATTGGTTTTGTGTATCAAAAATGAATATCATTTCTTAAAACTTCAAAGGAAGAAGCAAATCCATCAACAATGCCCAAAACTATAATTTTAATTTTAAACTATCCTTTGTATTAAAATAATACTTGGTTAAATATGGGACTATACAAATCTGCCCATAGGCGTAGCCAAGCTCGTGAGTGATGACGCTCTCAATAAAAATAACTCAACTTTCTTGGTCACCTGTCTTCACACTAAGCAGGCGACCAATAGCCAAAGTAACGCTACAAGCGTGGCTGTAGGATATGCAAGATTACTTTCCGCGTAAATGTTTTTTGCAAAAAACAGGGGTGAACCTAACTATAGCGTATGACCAATACTAATAATTCCTTTAAGTCACATATTCCTCCACTGCGTTGCAAGAAACGCTTCCAAAAATAATACACAAATATTGCTTTGCCTCGGTGATAGCGTAGCGATGAAGGGAAAACCCTTCGGCATCTTCCGAGAAACTCTTCCCATCTCACAGGCTTGTATCGATGTCACGTAGTTCCCCTCCCCACCCGCTCACTTAACCCAGGAGGGGAGGGGGGTTCTTATCAGCCCCGCCTCCTTCCACCAAGCCATTAAGCCGGAGACGTGAACACACGATAGTAAATTTATAACGTGGCCTCGTGGTTCTGCGGAGAAGGCATCTGGCCTAGGGAAGATGGCCGCAGAAACTCCATTTCGCTCTCCGGCAGCAGGAACACCACTTTCCACATACAGTAGTTTCAAAACTGCAAAGTATGTACTGACGTTGAGAACTCGTACTTGAAAAACCAAATTTTCACGATTAGGAAAAAAAACAATTATTTTCCGTTGTNTGTACTGACGTTGAGAACTCGTACTTGAAAAACCAAATTTTCACGATTAGGAAAAAAAACAATTATTTTCCGTTGTTAAACACACACACAGTCCCAGGCAAGGAGAAACAGTAAAGGAGAAAGTCTTCGTCTGGCCGAAAATCATTCATACCAAAAGTAGGACAGCAAACGACTTTAGGACAATATTTCTGTACAAAAGACTTGCGAACAAATACATTTAGCTCTTTTTTTTTCTTCCTTCGAAAAGTAGTTTGTTCTAAAAGTCGTTTAGCCTCGAATATTTTGAAAGAGGATCGATTCTTGAATTTTAAATATTTGTCTTAAATTCGATTTTCTTATCTTGTAGGACAAATGCATTTAGGACAAACAACGTTTAAGTAGTTCAGGATAAACGATTTGATGGCAAACGCCGCACACACTTTATAGTGCTGCCGAAAATTTATGCTGGAAAGGTTAACACACTCGGAGAAAAATATTGTTGTTGGAACCAATTTTCTCTACACATAACGAATCTAGACTGTTTATTATAGGAACAACAATCGAGTGAGTTGTCGGTATAGTAGAAACATTGTCACCGTAGATAATAGCAGCAACGAAACTGTCTTTACTGTGGTTTTACACGCGATTGTACCCGTAACTATAGACTACGTATGTTCCCTAGGAAAGAGCAATCTCCCCTTGTTACAGGACAAATAGTTCATTAAACAGAACGACGTCAGAAATATTTCGATTGTTCCTGGAACAAACATAATTGTAATAGACCAACAGAGCATTATGATGATGGTACTGAAGTTTCGATGCTGCTGCCTTGAAATCAGATTACAGAACTGTTTTGTAATCACTTCTCCGCTATTTTTTTCCAGAACAGTGGACGAGTTGCACACGATACTAATTTAACCACCCAAGCTATATAATAATTTTTAGTATCAGTCGTTGCTACAGAGGAAATTTTTAGTGATTCGTGTACTCAAGTAATAACGTATCATATGGGAGGATTTTCTGTCAGTCCATGGCAAAAGCAGCAACAGCCAACGACACCGCCTAGGAAGAGACGCTGTATTGGTGTTCGCTTCTGGCCTTGCACAGCATCAACCATTGCACACATGAACGAGTGTACCCGGGGTAATACATAACGGAGCTAAGACGAGTATGTACTAAAACATTCTGTGAGGAATCGTTGTTTGCGCGAATACACGCATCTCGGTAGGTGAATGTTCTGGAAATANATGTACTAAAACATTCTGTGAGGAATCGTTGTTTGCGCGAATACACGCATCTCGGTAGGTGAATGTTCTGGAAATACGAGTTTTTGCCATAAAACGTAATAAACTACTACCAATGCCCTATTTTTTTTTACTGATATAAAATGCGTATTCATGAAGAAGAAGAAATGGAAAAGGTTAGATATCGCGTTTTGAAGGTTCGCCTATGCATTTTCCTTNATGTACTAAAACATTCTGTGAGGAATCGTTGTTTGCGCGAATACACGCATCTCGGTAGGTGAATGTTCTGGAAATGAAACTTTATGCCAGAAAACGTAATAAACTACTTCCAATGCGTATTCATGAAGAAGAAGAAATGGAAAAGGTTAGATATCGCGTTTTGAAGGTTCGCCTATGCAGTTTCCTTAAGCAGCAAGAGTACAACTACACGAGCGTGGGGCTTCCATCGCGTGTAACAAAGTGCCAGTGTTACATACAGTATGTATCTTGCACGGTGCAGGACCACGACTGCACGCCTTGCACGTAGGGGCGATGTGGCACTNCCTATGCAGTTTCCTTAAGCAGTAAGAGTACAACTACACGAGCGTGGGGCTTCCATCGCGTGTAACAAAGTGCCAGTGTTACATACAGTATGTATCTTGCACGGTGCAGGACCACGACTGCCCACGACTGCACGCCTTGCACGTAGGGGCGATGGGGCACTAGGCGTGCGTGCTATTGTCGCCCGTATCGCTCCCTCGCTTCTTGACCTTGGACGCGCAGCTGTGAACTCCTCTTAAGGCGCCCGCCTGCTTGTATCGTATATCTCCTTATCTGGCCGAGAAGGGCGACACTGGCACGCGCTACAAGAGCGCCATCGCCGCTACGCGCAGGGCTCTGAACTGGCGTGCAGTGTTCTCGTGGTGCTGCGTCTACCTATGTGCATTTTAGCGGTGACCGTGTTAGACACGTCATCGGTGCTTCAAATGCGTTGCAGTGTGTTTGGAATACTCGTTTTTCTACGAAATTAACTAACGTGTCTCTCAAGACTCCGTTGTTAAGAACCGACCAAATCTCTCAACTCAACAATACAGTGTAAATACCGAAAAATTACGTGATTGCAACACTTCAACTTAAAAATGAATGTGAAACCGGACGGTCTAAAACGAGTACAATCCGATTACTTTCACAACAGAAAGTGACATAATTCTCGGAAACCACGCCAATGTTATATACGTATAGAAAGCTTCCTGTTTAGTAAAGAAAGCATTTCTTCGAGGCTGCTTTGTTAACAGGGACAAAATCATGCTTTAATTCAAACGGAATGTTAAAGAAACTTATGTTTACTGTTATAAATTCATTGATCATAAATTTTCGTTCAATGGCAATAGTATATTTCTGTATAGCAAATAAAAAATATTTTATCTTGTTTTCTTGACAGTCAAGAAATTTTTCCGTGTGCCAAATGAACATTTTAAGTTATATCAAAATGTTTCTNAAGTGACATAATTCTCGGAAACCACGCCAATGTTATATACGTATAGGAAGCTTCCTGTTTAGTAAAGAAAGCATTCTTCGAGGCTGTTTTGTTAACAGGAACAAAATCATGCTTTAATTCAAACGGAATGTTAAAGAAACTTATGTTTACTGTTATAAATTCATTGATCATAAATTTTCGTTCAATGGCAATAGTATATTTCTGTATAGCAAATAAAAAATATGTTATCTTGTTTTCTTGACAGTCAAGAAATTTTTCCGTGTGCCAAATGAACATTTTAAGTTATATCAAAATGTTTCTNTTATCTTGTTTTCTTGACAGTCAAGAAATTTTTCCGTGTGCCAAATGAACATTTTAAGTTATATCAAAATGTTTCTTTCAAACAGTTTAATTTTTAGTAGAACTAAATGCTCAGTTAACAAGTAAGGAATGTATTAGATGATCGATCTAATGGTTTTAGCATAATAAATACAATCAAACCGGACTCACAACCATCCGGCGGTCACGTGATCTTCAACCAATCGCAAGGCAACTTCCTTTCTATTCGTCCATCCATCAAATTGTTTGCAAACTTTAACTTTCGACGGACGGACGGATGGGCCACCGCCTTCTGACGACATTCCGTAGACGTGAATACGCACTTTGAAATAAAACGCAAGGCGGTGGATATGTGTTTGTTTATATTTGGTGGTCAATTCAGGAATTTAATATGTAAACAATAATTCGCTATAAATTCTTATTACGTAAAAAGACACCCGGCGTATTTTNTCAATTCAGGAATTTAATATGTAAACAATAATTCGCTATAAATTCTTATTACGTAAAAAGACACCCGGCGTATTTTAATATGTTCGCCAATCACTCCACCGACGCTACCAAGCTTGCATTACTGTCGGTGGTGGCAATTTTGAGCAATTATTATAAACATTGCTGTAAAAAGGCATTTAGCGGCGACGTTGTAAATAAACAATGTGTTGCATTTAATGTGTTATTTTTGTGTTTGTGCCTCAACGCGTCACTCCCGCCCATATATTCATTAATAATAATGATTTGTTTTAGTGAGGTCTACCACCCCTCAATGTTTGTCCCATGATTTTAGAATCATCCTGTATATCTCCAACTAAAGAAAGATCACGATGTTAAGTTGTCACACTGAAATTTTGCCGTACAGAAGGATCGACGTACGACGGATTGTTGTGAATCGCTTTCAGCTGACGGACGAAAACAACAGACGGACGACTGACAGGTGCGACGGATGGTTGAGAGTTCAGCTGTAATCACTTAACCACAAAGAATGCTTCTCAACTATTGTAACAACAATGCAAGGTTACCATTGTCGTTAATGTATAGGGAAACCTAATTTGCAATTGTTCATATATAATCGAAACATTCTTTGCGGTAACAAATCACGCGTTGGAGCAATGAAAGTGCTAGCGACGCAGCTTTAGTAGTGACGCAGAGTTTCTAGGTTATGTTCGTCCCGGCCTATTGCGCTTGTTTTCCTTTCTCATATACACGAGGTCCTGCCGAGATTTATCGCCTCTTTTTCAGGGAAATACGGAAATAAAGCCGTAGGGAGGTAAGAAAGACTCGTTCCCCCAGCGTAGAAAAAAACCCAGACAAATTGCCTTCCTGCGGAGGTAAATCTGCCGGGCTGCCAAGGGCGTAAGATTTTTATTACCAGCGACAGTTTTACGTTCTCAGAGACGCTTTAAGATGGCGTTGTTACGAGTTAGCTTTTAAGTCAATTCACACCTGAAAGAGGCTATAGATGTAGCTGTATAATGAACCATGAGCACAACAGTATAATATGAGGTTTATTGAACATAATGATTATACAATAACTATTTACGTGACTATTGATCGGGGAAGCTTAAATGGAACACCAAGATGCTAATTAATTATAATAAGTTTCATTGCCGCACGCCACTACTATTACAACCTAATTGGAAAGTCGCCACCTTGTTCTTGTTGACGGAGGCTGATTCTAGGAGGCGGTTAACGACGGCCGGATACACCCATCTCCCAGTCTTGTTAGTCCGCTGCCCCGATGACAAAACACACCGCTCCCAGTGTTACGTTGGCCTATATCGGGCGCGTTGTTTAATATTTTCGGCCCCGTTTACTGGTCGGTGGAGGGGGTTTCTGCAACTGTCTTTCGCAAGGTGTTACAGCAATCACGCTAGTGCCCTGGTTCAATGTTTGAAGGCGTGATCAGGCAGGCCGTCCAGCTAAGGCCTGATCACTTCATAACACGCAGTCAGCATGTTTGCGTTTATCGTTCCAAACAGAAAAGGGAAATTATAGCTCTAGGGAGTCATGAAAAAACTTTTTTTATTGTTGGGGACGCGGTGGTGTAGTGGTCAGACTACTCGGAATCGTGCTGGACGATGCCGCTGGTCGGCGGGTTTACTCGGGAGTCTCCCGTTTCCCCCCGCCCTTGCATTCGCTTCACTCTCATCCGCTCTCAAGACCCTTATGTTAAGAGCTGCAATCACTCCTCTCAATTTTTATTGTTTTTCTGCTGGAATCACTCAGACAAATTTATTTCCGATATCTTATTCATACTCTTGTGGATTTATTAATTTAAGTTTATGTTATTTCCTATGCTTACGCTTGAATTCTAATTATAGGTTTTATTATACTATGAACGAGATTGTTATGGATTAACTGGTAGAGCAACAATTAGAGCAAAGAGAGATGAATTTCACGAATGTATAATTGGTTGTTAGTGAATAGTACCGACAATTAACTTTTATAATCGGGGGAAGGTTTTGATGTTATAATTAATTGAACTAAGTGATGACCCACAGGGAATCTATGTTAGATAGAAGAGCCCCACATTAAAATTTAAGACTGATGAAATAACGGATTGCGGCGTTCTTCGATAATGATGTGCGATATCCACTTTTCAATATCGTCCCGATACGTGTTGACCATATCGGAATCGGTACGATACATCGCAATTATCGTTTATATTCATATCAAAAATATAGGTCAAACTGACATCGAAGTTATCGCACAACGCCATCGTCGCATATCGGTAACATAGCAACATGCGACACATTGCTCTACACTGTTGGACCTTATCGCATAGTTGCGATTTTTTTCGTGATCGATATATCGCCTTATCGCTCAGCCCTGGTCGTCAAATTTTTAGCGGTTCCCTGGTCTATCTCGCTCAGACGGTGTCACGCAGAGTAAATACCTCACACGAGGTGTTGCGGTGTGCTATATCGGCTGAAGAAGACGCAATCGTGTCCTGGTTCTTGGTATGGCGGAGGGGATTCTTGCTGTTTGAAAAAATATGTATACAGTGCCCCCAAGTTCGTGTGTATTAGTGTAACACATCATTTAGCGAGTTGTATAAAATAGGTCAAAATGTTTTTTTTTTATTGAAATTTTTAATGGTTCATCATGTGCGTATTTTACAGATGTGATTGTGAAGCATAACACACACATCCACTTTCCATTTATAATCACCTTAATACATAAAGTCAGTACAATATATTACGCTGATAAATTAACATTAATTGTGCAACTCTCTACCCCAGCTAAAAATGAAATTTTAATGAACTTTGCTCTCGAAAATGCATTTACTAAAATTGTACTTCGTTTTTCTAGCACTGCGAAAATAAAATAACCATTGTTAAAAATTAAGCTTTCGAAACTGAGACTTAAATTAAAACTTTAAAAATTATTGAAAAATTTCAAACACAGTTTAGTGAATGAATTTATTACCCCTTTGGCATGAGACGTAAGTAAAATTGCTGAGTTGAGGCAGTTTATCAAGTAAATACACGGGGAAAAAAAATTAAAACCTATTTTTGATGCTGTTAGGCACGCTATCAAAAACTATTTTCCAAATACAAAATGTTTACTCTGAATCCGCATGATTTTTATTTCGTAGTCTCGCTGGAATAAACTGTAACGAGATAATAAAGTGAACATTTAGCCCGGCTCAGTTTGTTCGCGTTAGTACAGTGATGCCCAGCAGACTTTTTTTTTGAAAAGGACATAAATCCTTATTATGAACTTGTCCAAGGAACGCAAGGATATAAATCACAATAACCTCAATTATATACACTCCAAGTCCGAATTAGTGACATCAATCAGTGAAATAACATTCATTGAAGGTCAGTTGATAAGATACTGCCGATTGGCGAATCAAGCAAATTCTTGACATTCAGTGGGAATCACAAATAAATCAGTGAAATTAAGCCACTAAACTAATTAGTTATCTGGCACTGATTGTTGCTCAATTTTCACTGTTTTCACTGATTTGACTCAATTCTCACTGTTTCAAGTTTAGTGTAATATAAAAGATTTTTTTAAAAGGAGTGACCCAGTTTTATTAATACACGCAATATTACATCATATTAAATGGGCTATTTTAACTGTAGAAAATGCCATAGATATCGAAAGGAATTCGATACGTGGAATAGTGTTAATATTTGACAAACAAGACTGCGGACCGCGAGTTGGATAAGAAAGTGATTAGTAAGCGATGGGTCACAGACAGGAGTTCATGCTAGTCCATGGTAGTAACTCAGGACTATCTCCACGAAATTCAAAGGCAAGACCACAGAATATCAAACGATACAGAAGCAAAAGAGCAGCGTGTATTGCCAAGCCCAGCCGCGGGTGCCATCAATACGCCCTCTCGTTGTCCGAGCTAGACCAGGGCATAGTCCATTCACGATCACTTCCGACTTTCCTGAAGCCCTGCTGAAGTTCTACTTCCAGGATATTACTCCGCCTCACGCAAACAAATCTTTACCGAATCTAGAAAGTTACACCAAACAAAAGGACAACGCACCACATTCGTGCGCAATAAGTGTAATAATATTTCGCATAAGAACTATTTCTTTCCAGGCATTGCCAACAAACCTATTTTATTCCTGTTTTTATTAATCTGGATTAAAAATTAAATATTACAATTTTTACATAAAATGTCAGCAAAATTTCACTTTAATAAAAAATAAAGTATTTACAAGTTAAGACGAGGATAAAACGCTTGTGATAAATACCTTATTTAGGAAACAACCAAGGACGTCATAGATGTGGTAATTTTTCAAAGGTTTAATTCAAAAAAGTGTGAAGAAACCGCGAATGGACTATAGTGTGCAAAGTGCAAATTATCTGTAATCAAATTAGGAAAGTAAGCAAAAGTGGCTGTGTTATTAAATGATCCCAGAACATTTTTCGTCCCGCCAACTATATACACTTTGATTTTTTGATGAACTTTACGCACATTTTAACTTGAAATTGGCAGGATTATTTTACACTGTTATCCCAAAAAGTATTATCAATATGTAGCAGTTGGTAACACTTCAGTCTTGCATTGCCCCAATAATATAAGAACTGTGTAGAACATCATGCATGCTGTAACTGTAAGATCATATGTATTCTCTAATGATTAACCTTCGCATTAGGAATGCAATAACACGCCATCTCGCAAATAAAATATATAACTTCATAAAAAAATATTTCTGCTTTGCGACACTAATATTCGTTTACTTACACAAAGAAAAGTGGAGTATAATGCATATTTCCAGAATTTTAAACTATACTGGAGGATTTAAATACTTCAGCAAAGTCAATTTTACAAGTAATACGTACATAAATGGAAAATAATGTTTAGTTTTTTTAACTAAACATTTTTGTTTTCACTTACGGATTACGGGTGTGGCACATTATTTTTACAAAGTACATAACAAAGAAAATGTGCTCTCTGTGCGCGCGCGCGCGTGTGTGTGTGTGTGTGTGTGTGTGTGTGTGTGTGTGTGTGTGTGTGTGTGTGAGAGAGAGAGAGAGAGAGAGAGAGAAAGATTTTACCTTATCTGTACGGTGTAGTTCCGAAGTTTGAATTTTTCGGCTTCAACTTAGCCATTCAAATAAGTTTTTTTTCCCCAGAAAAATAATTCATATTTCAACAGGAATAGGGAAAAAATTTGAAATTCAAATACTTTCGTTTTATGTGATGCGAACATCGGGCAGCCAAAAGGAAATGTCGAAGCTTACTTCCCTTTTAACGGAATTTATTCAAACAGTAGTACATTCCAGCGCATTTTTTTTTCATTCCGTCTCTTGATACTAGAAATAAAAAAGGGGGTATATCCTCTTATAATGGTTAATCATAATTTTTCGAGGCTTAAAATTCTAGATGGAAAATTTTGGTGAATGCAGCACTTGCACATTTTGTTGGTAATTGCCATTTTCCTCCGGACCAATACAGCACGGCAATACAGCTTTTGTCTGATTTTTATATTTCATAGCACTTTTGTTTTAAAATATGTGCAAAGCCAGCTGTAACTTCGAAATCACCATTTTTTTTCTTTTCCTTAATAATAACAACTTTGTAACATACTCGTATTAACACTTCAAAGTGCGGTGCAGATTTACGGACAATTATAACAAGTTAGAAGTGAGTCGCCTACATGCACGACTGCATTACCTTTTACCATTTACAATCTTCTTATTGGTTCACACAACAAAGGACACATCCACTGTACCGTACAACGTTCACTGCCGGCCGGTTCTCTGTCAATACAATGCCGAGTTGAAGTGTCTCAATCACGTGTTCTTTCCTACGTAGAATAACAGACAACACACCGTGTTCATTTGAGTAATTTACATTTCGAGTGTCACCAACATAACATTACGTTGCAAACAACATTATGGAAACACTTGACGAAGTAATATTTCCTAGCCCGAGTCTTCAAAAAACGCGTATGTCATAAAGTTACGGTAAATTCCATACGAGTTGGTTAAATCCAGGCGACTTAATATTGCGTCGCGACTTAACGCACAGCGTTAAGGTCGATTGTTTTCTCTCATTTCGAACTTATAATTTTGTTCGCACAATATTTATTTAAAACGGCGTATCAAAATTCTCAGGAAGACAGGTCCTAAATACCAGCTATTTAAAAGTATGTACTTAAAATGTTTCGCTTTTACTGCGTTTGTCACTTTCTGAACTGTCTGCGTTAACATTGAGAATTACGAATTTGTTGGTGTAGCTCAAGCAAAAGTGATATGAAAATGCGTATAAAACGAATACAGTTATATTTTAAACGTTTCCCTTATTGTAAATGCTGGCTGTTTTTTCGTGGGAAGATTTACGTGGAGGCTAGACTTCAACATCCTATGTGCACACTCGCAGTCTTCATTCGACTATTGGCCGCTTGCGTTTGTGCGAAGAGAGTCTGTTACACGAGTGAGCCAATCAGAACTAAGTTTCCCCGATACTGACCGTCCGTGATTCGCGGGCAGACAAGACGCGTGACAATTCAAATGATCCAATCACGAAAGTGGTTCTGAACTACAGTGTTTTGCAACACAACTTGTCCTGAATATTTGCGATAGATTTCCGGCTCTCTAACGAAGAAAATATAAAATGAAATAATTTTTTCTGACAGGCACGTTTTTGGATCAAAGTCATCCAGGGCGTGTCTGGCGAACGTTGTAACTAACACTTTCAACATTCGGTGGAATTACGTAGCGAAATTACCGCTTGCTACAAGCTACAGTAGTTGCGAAAAATCTATAGGTTGTTCATAGTTAGTTGAACACATTTGAAAGAAACCTTTGAAAGATTTCACTGCCACTACCTGCATATATTTCAAAGCGAATACCGATTGGTATGCGCCCAATGCAGTTAAGGCGCCCGTCTACCTGGAACTTTTTCCCACGTCTAGGCCGAGAAGCGCGGGAGCGATAAGGGCAACACTGCCACGCGCATCAAGTACGCCATCGCCGCTAAGCGCAAGGCTCTGAACTGGCGTGCAGTGTTCTCGTCGTGCTGCGTGTACCTATGGGACTTTCAGCGGTGACCATATTATTTTATTAGTGGGAAGTCTTTAGGAAGGTTCAGTGCAGGCGCCTATAGTAGTTTTGTATGTATCTGATGCGTGCATTTTGAGCTACAGCGCCTTGGAAAGGCCGTTTTTAGCGGTTTTGGAGTACTCTGAATTAATGTTTCTAACGTAGTGATATTTTGAAAGTACTTAACAGCTCTCGTCTGAAGTGTGTGTTCTTTTCGTAGATCAGCACGATGGACGCACGCTTAATAGTTTCGTTGAAAAAGGTGTATTTGGAACACTCTGCAACGCAGTTCAAGCGCCAGGTAGACGGGTGCCTTAAAGGCTATTCACGGCAAAGTAAGCACTTATGAAAGCTCTCCCATTCGGAATAATAGTCAATAAATATATTTTATATTAACCTTAGACGTTAATTTCCAAGGCGCAGTGGAATATAAGCACTGAGTTTATTACTTACATGGCAATATTTATTTTAAGAAGTCGTGGAAGGATAAAATATTGTTGACATGGAAAAGTAACTGGAGCCTCAAAAGCGCTCAGTTCATCGCGATCAGCCCCATACATGTGTTTGCTAAGATCTGGACATTTCTACTTGTACGCACATTGTGTATCCTTCCGCACATGCGTAACTGAACACTGCCGTGGGGCTGATCGCTTTGTTCGTGCGTCGGTCAAGTGAAACTGAGAAATTATCAGAAAAGTAAATATTATTTAAAGACTTTCCAGTTTGAATCTAATCAAACTGCATTACAAATTGGTTAGAGAAAGCATACAGACTTCTCAAATCACTTTGTTTACTAATCAGTGATCTAACGTCAAATCCAGTCGTCGCCGTTTTCGCTGGACGTGTTGGCAGAAAGGCAGTTCAGTGTTGGGACACGGAGACTGGTTGTGCGCAGCCAGCGAGCTCGCTCTACCTCATATTTAGTCTACGTAGGTTACTCACTTATAACTTCTCTTGAGAGCCAGTAAATGTACGCAGACCTCTTAAATCGTCTTGTATCGAAATCGCATAAAAATGTCAAAGTATTCAACCTTCTACAAATATAGTAAACTAGTCTCTGGGCGATACTGTATTTACACGTATGCCCAGTATTAGCACACAAAATTGTTTTCCCGGTGATTTTTTTTTTTTCATTTCTGCACGCGAAATTATTATTATTATTTTTTTAGTTATCCACACGTAAGTTAATAATAAATTTCACGGATAGTTGTGCAAAAATTACGAGAAAAAAAAACATATAATTGGCTGTTAATTTGATACGTCCATTTCTCACTCAGGTAGACCCCAACGGTAAAATAAACTTACGTGACAAACTTACCCACTCAGAACAAACCCTGTGTTTTTCAAGCTATCAAAATATGAAATTTAGAAAATTGCTTGGAGACATTGAAATCGGTGTCGAAGGCGGACTGCTCAGGTACCCGCCCTACAATAGGCTAGTTAAATATTGTATTACAGTTGCTGATTGGTGTTCAACCTTCGGCTACATTGTTTGTTTGTAAACAGCAAACATTTCTTGTGCGCTTTACAAACCTTTCTTTAGAAACTTGTTGCAAAATATTTTCTTGTAACTCTAAAATTGATATGTTGTTTCTTTAAAATACGTCGTTTTATGAAACATACTAAATTGTACTTAAATAAATGTTTCTAATAAACTTGGAGTGTGCAAAACTTGCTTTTAAAATTAAACATAATTTTTACAAATTCCACATTGACGTTTTGTAAATTCCCCTCTAACTTACTTGTATTTTTTACAAAAATAATCCCGGTGACTAGATTCCAAAGAATTCTTAATAAAGTATAAAAAAAAAAAGGTTCAGTATATTCTTAAATACCTTAACATTTCGTGTTTATTTTAAAAGCTGTTCACTGTAAACTGAGCACTTCCGTCATAAGTGCAATTAATATTGCCATGGAACTAGCTACTTTATTCATGCGAAACTATTGGGAAAGTAAATATTCTGCAAATGTGCTAATTCTTACCATTAAATGCATTAAAAAAACAATGCAAAAGTAACCATTACTGTATTCAGAATTGTGTCCGTAACACTTTTCATTCAACGTAAAAAAAAACACGAAACTACTTTCCTTTCGTAGTTGCCAACTTAACGGGACCCATGTCGTTCATTGTGCGGTTAGGAACAGTGGCGTTTTTCAAAGGTTGATTTCAAAAGTGCTCACTTCATCGTGGACGGTCTTTAAGATATTGCGATCTTCTTGGCCGTGATACCTGCAAACTTTACTGGGTATGTTAATGTGCAAGTTGTTTTGAAAACTAACCGAGTAACTCAGGACTTGGTCGGAACGTAGTCTCGTCCCAACTTCGCAATTAAGCAGCGCCTCGCAGACGGAGATAGTTTGTTCCCGTACTTGCGATCATTAGCAGCGAATACACCAGACATTCTCAGCTTTGATCTACAACCAGAAGTCTTCTCTCACACGACCAGAGTTTCCTGTCACTCAGTTTTCGGGTCGTATAAATGTATTAAGGATGCCGCCCACAAAAAAAGATATTATTTCATATTTGTACGAAATACCGTTCAACTTATATAGGCCTACTTATAAATCATAGGCTTTTTTTGGGGTCGCGGTGGGTGAGTGGTTAGCCTGCTCGCCTCCCATCAAGGCGAACCGGGTTCAATACCCGGCCGGGTACTCCCGGATTTCCGCATATGGAAATCGTGCCGGACGATGCCACTGGTCGGCGGGTTTTCTCGGGGATCTCCCGTTTCCCCGCCCCTTCATTACGGTGCTGCTCCATACTCACCTAGATCACCCTCATCAGCTCTCAAGACCTCGCTGTTAAGAGCCGCCCAAATCTCTTCACTCACAAGCTTTTTACACTTGTCTTATCGTAAAAGTATCTTGCAAGTCTCTTTTGGCTATTGGCCGCGCGTCTGTGTGAGAAGAGATCTTGTACTCGACTGAGCCAATCGCACGCTGAACGTCCGTGATTGGCCGGCAGACTTGTAAGACACTTGCGTGATAGTGGTCGTCCTCCAACCACAAGAATGATTACAAACTGACGTGTTTTGCAGTACAACTAGTCCTTCGCGGAAAACAAGGTGGCTCTACCTATAAGTTATATTATTTTAATTGTAATTAGGTAATGCCTTGTAAGAAATAGTTCTTATGCAGTTTGTCATGAAAGCGAGTGCGCACGAATGTGGCGCGCTGTACCCCCAGCGTAATTTCCTAGACTTTGTTCAACTTGGATCGCGTCAGACACAGGAATAGTTTGAAAGTATCACGTAAGTAGGGCTTCAAAAAGTTAGAAGTAGCTGCGAACGTACTATATATAAAATTGCCCATTTTTTGTTTTTCAATGCTGGCTTACAAAAATGCGCAAGATTCAGTTGACATACTTGGTGTTAGTTACGTACAATGGCCACGTAAACTGCCGTGTGTTCCGAGCCGAACCATGCAACTTGCACGTCTTGGTTCAGGAGTGAGACAAGCGCCGTCAGAGATCTCACGTATTAAAGAGACACGTATGTTTCATTTATCACGGTAAAGTTGACTGGGAACGAGAGAAATAAGAGACAAGATAAGACAGTGTCCAACTTCTGGCAAGTCTTGTGTCGTACTTCAGGAACTTCGAGAGAAAAAATAAAAAAGTAAGAGTGCGTGGCAGCGAAAGTTTGCGAGATCTTCCGACCATGTTTCCTCCGACATAACTTCCTGTTTTTCTTTCCTGAGGAAACGAGGGGAAGTTTTCCACGGCCAATAAAAATCACTCTTACTTCACCACGAGAGAGACTATCCGGTATTTGTCTGGAAATAAACCCTCACTTGCAAGATTACGATACAACCTCCAACAGAGCTGCAACGTATTCCTTTTTTTTCTTCCCTTCCCTTGAAAAAGTCACACGTCTTCACGGAAGAATAACGTAGTAAAGGATTCACGACGAAGTTCAAGGTAGAAGGAAAGTGGCCGACTACAATATGCACAACACATTAAAAACTACTACAAACACTATCAAAATTGTCAGAAAAGTACGGTTTATAACACTGTGCAGTGTTTTGCTGGAATTTACTTATTTAAATGTTTTTAAAACATCACTTAATAAGAGTATTTTTAATCAAAATTTAAGCGCATCTCAATTGTGGGGATGCTTTAGAAAGCACGTTTTGTATATAAAAAATATTGTGAAAAACGATCACAACATTTACTATGATTGTATATAAGTATAAGCAGTTCTCGGTTAAGTGAGCACTTTTTCAAGGACGCGCTTTAAAGTTCCTTTCAGCTTATTTGTTTACTTTCGGTAATTGTTAGTATAACAATCGCCGTGTGGCTAATAAACACAGTGTATACATTTTACAACTCTCAAAAGTTAGCATCTGAGGCCACAATAATGTTTTGTTTATTATGCCCCTGGGAGGTTAGGCACAGTCTCAACTCAAATGTTTACGTGCATGCTTGCAAATTTCCTTTTGCTGTCGGCCGCTATTTGCGTGAGAACACGTGTTCTACTCTACTGGGTAATCGCAATTGAGTTACCCTGATACTGAAAGTCCGAAACTGCATGGCAGACACTACGACGCGAGCGAGTTAAAGTTAACCAACCGTGATATTGGTTCTGAACAAAACGTGTTTTGGAATACAACTAGTCGTGGAGTGAAGAGATTTGGATGGCTCTTGACATCCTGATATTGCGAGCCGATGAGGGTGAAGCGAGTTGAATACGGAGCAGCGCCGGAATGCAAGGGAGAGGGATACGGGAGATCCCCGAGAAAACCCGCCGATCAGCGGGGAATCGGACCCGGTTCGCCTAGGTGGGAGATGAGTAGTCTGACCACTACGCCACCGTGGCCCCAACTAGTCGTGGAATCTTTTCGCGGAAAACACGTTGCCCTATTTACGTATCTCCTGGTTTATTACGCTGCACGAGGTCTGCAGTATGTGAGTGTTAACATTAAACATAAGTTACATTTTTTTCTATAGTAACGTGCCGTAAAATTTGCTCTTATTTATTTGTGATGATACAAAAATATTCTTGGCAACAAGTTGAAAAAAAAAATGTGGAAGAAGCACAAAAAAAAAAAAACAAATTACAGTGTAGCTGCTGTACTGAAAAAAAAGATGATGTTTGTAAAAATACCAAACAATCAAANCATTTTTTTCTATAGTAACGTGCCGTAAAATTTGCTCTTATTTATTTGTGATGATACAAAAATATTCTTGGCAACAAGTTGAAAAAAAAAATGTGGAAGAAGCACAAAAAAAAAAACAAATTACAGTGTAGCTGCTGTACTGAAAAAAAAGATGATGTTTGTAAAAATACCAAACAATCAAAACTTTGTTAAAAAAAACCCATAAGTTTGACTCATGTAACGAACCAACAAATCCACAGTTCCTAGTTCAACTTAAAACTTGACAAACAACATTGATGCAGGTTTTGTTAGGTGCGACAATTAGACACCGTTCTCCAGGAGGTGTCAAACACCGCGCGGACCAGTGGCTAAAGTTATATAAACGCACGTGTTATGAATTGTAGCTTGTACCAAAATGAGTCCACGAGTTCTTCAGTTCTCGAATTTTCACACTACGCAACTAGTAGGATTTAAGTTGTCAACTTATCCCTTACAACTGAATTAATCTTGTACATCTACTTGCAAGTTTGGTTCATGAGTAAATGCTACGTATAAAAGTAAAACTTGACGCGAACATTTACGTATTTCTTAACTATTTCAATTATACGTCATTATTACACGATATTAAAACCGCTGCCTGCTTACAATACTGATTAAAGCCGAACCAGAGTTATTGTACATCTTCCTGTGAGTGCATGTGGTCGTATGCTGTGTATCAATTATTGCACGAGTTTTTATTGCATGGTTAACATGAAGTAACATGTAAGCTTTTTTGTGGGGTGTAAGTATTTTGATAATATTTTAATTCATATACATTTGTATTGAGCATGGCACTCAAAGTCACTAAATATTTTTTTTCCAAACGGAAGCCTTTCCATATATTTTCAAGTTGTCCTTACACATCTCTGGAAGAAGTGAGCCGACTTGAACACAATTTGAAAACCATAAGCACACAAGAAGTATACACAAAAAAAAATCGAAACTACGTGATAGGGAAAGAGTGAACTTCATAAATTCATGCGATTTGTAATTTGTTTAACTAGGAATATTCTGTTAGGAATATTTAGAAAGGCGAGTATTATACGGTCAGCATTTCAAACACCATCAAATTTTACAAATGGTTGCATGCAAACACTGCCACACTGTATTTCGGTCAACCACAGGCAAGCATGATTAAATTTGTTCTCTATAAAACTTGTCTCAGAGTATTTCATCTAATGTACTGAATTCAAATTGCGCTGAAATAATTGTAGGCAATTTATAAATGTGACCGTAGGACTACGCATAGGCCTGTTTGGATTTCACTTGCATGATAATCGAAAAAATTTGGGAAACCCATTATAATTTCCGTGGCTTAATTGGGTCAGCATAAAATAAAATATTGAAATTATTTGTAAACATTATTACTAATTTTTTATTACATACGAACGGAGTATTTTTATAATTGTTTGCTTAATTTTTTTTTTTCAAAATGTATTTTTTGAAGCATTCGGATTGCAAATGCGCTTAAATTTTGACTGTAATTGATAGCAATATATTTTACAATTTTATAACATGTATACATTCTTCTTTTGTTTGCAACATAAATCGTACCTTTCTGACAAATTTGATATTGTGAGTTCTATCTACTTAAGCGTGTTTTACAGTCGTTTGCTCCTTTGGAAGTCACTCTGTTTCTATCTTAAGAAGGACAAACAATCGGTTGTAATATTGGATTCTAAAATTTTTAGCCCTTGCTTTTGGGTAAGATTTATTTTGAAAATGTTCCCAAATATGTGTGAAGTGATCGGGGTGTGAGTAGTACACCCCAAAACAACACACAATATCCCTGTGAACATACGTCCCAAAGTCGATAGTTTGCGAGTTTACAGACCTTCCAACATTGTGCCTCACGTATGGGTAATAGTTGGATCTCTTGCGAGGTGCGTCTGTTAATGCGATCAGCTGGAATGGTGCGAGGGTTGTTGCCTGTGTCCCATCGCACTGTTGACAGCCGGCTCACGTAGAATGACATGTGCTTAGAACCGCGGACCTCAGTCCACTAGACTATTACCGGTGGTGGCATCTCCAGGCCATTGTTTACGCAACTCCAGTTCCGGACACAGCAGTGCTTCGCCAGCGAGTGGAACAAGGTTGCCAGCAGATGCGTGCAATTCCTGGAGTACTTGGACATGTTAGGCCATCAATGACGCAGAATGTCCAGGCGTGCGTGCAAGCACAAGGAGGACTTCATGTAGAGTGACGTATCACTGCTGGTACGCGAACATGGCTACAGCCACTCCAACTGGAATGTGTCAGGAAGACTTACAAATACACCCAGCACAACATTGGAAGGTCTGTAACTCGGAAACTATCGACTTTGGGACGTATGTTCACAGGAACATTTTGTGTTGTTTTGGGGTGTACTACTCACACCCCGATCACTTCACACATGGTCTTATATCAAACACTCCTCCTGAAACTGGTTGCCTTTTTTTTAACGCCAAAGTAAAATGCATGCTTACAAGGCTTAACTTAAAGAATCATAATATATTACCTATGAGCCTTCATGTTTACAATGTACACGAAGTCTACATTAATTGCTTGTTAAAACGAAACACCAGCTTTAGCGCAGACTAGTGTTGAGAATTTTTTTAATTATTCTCTTGTATTGTTAAAGAAAAATATTCTTGGAAAATTTTCTAAATAATTGTTGTAAATTATAAAACAGTGTTTTTGTTACTTTACCTTGATGTTTCCAACGTAAGCTAACTTGGGCGACGAGCGAATTCCAATGCCCCTAGAACGAAGCTGAGTGACTGTCGCTACGGAAACCTATATTCGGTTGGCAGGTGCTTCACAAAGGCAGCAGGTAATTAACTGGAATCATAGCAGGAGCTCCAATATACTGCGAGGGCATCACAGGACCTAAACTTTATCGATTCGGGACCCTTTAGCCCAGGTCTTGGTAGGGGGGGGGAGTTAATTACAACTGCCCACATAATCCCATTGCAGCGAAGTCTGCCAGGTGGGAAACTTTAAATTAAGTGGGTCTTATCAAAGAAATATCCACCTGTGTCAGGATAATTCCAATTAACATCTTGACGTAGGCCTACACATTAATTTTTTATTTCATATGTTGCAAAAGAAGAAATTTTTGGTGAGAATAGTACACTGAGAAAAATAATTGTTTCATTATACTAAATATATTTGTTTACGTAGCGTTTGTTTCAGCTAAACGATATTTTGTTGGTACAAACAAGTCTCAGTTACTCAAAATGAGTGAAATTTGTTCACAAAACCAAATAATTTAATTTTTTGTGTCAAAACAGATATTTCGTTGTTTCAGTATGTTAAACGAATATTTAAATTACAATTTTTGTCATCAGAATCATGTTTACACTGAAGAAAAGGTTTGTTCCAGACAACAAAATATTTGTTTTTAAAGGGCGAGAAATAAATTTTGTGGCCTTAAACAAAATATTTTGTTGAATAAATAAATGTTTAAAAGCACTAAATGTAATTCTGTTCATCTAACAAAATTCTCTCCTGAACTAAACTTTAGTGTTGGGCCAAAAGAGATTGTGTTGTCAACGAAATACGACATATCTAGTTCAATCAAGTGTATTTGTTTGGCAGTTCGTTTCACTGCTTTCTTTCCTAATACAGCTGGAGAGTTTGTTCGTAGTGACGCTCGGGTGCAAGATCTAGTTCGAATCTCGGTCGGGCTCCTAGTTTTTTCCCTTCTAAATTAACCGGAACTCTTTAATGTACATACTGGAAACGCACAGTGCACCATGTGTTTGATGGCAACCGCTTCCGGTAGGACAGGAAAGGTACGTTTTGAGCCGTCGGAAGTGACGAGTAACGGACAGTGATGGTGATGGGTGTACACGCCGTGATTGACAGTCGCGTCACATTAGTAATTAGTATCGTACACAGTAAAGTCACGGTCGCAAGCTACAAGTTGGTGCTTGGTGCAGTTCTCGCAGGGAACAGTTCTTGTAACCCGTGCAAAGACCCGACTCCTGTCTTGAGTTTCGCTGGCATTGACGATGAGTATTTCAGAACTGGGAAGTGATCAATGGTAACATCCCTCAATGCGTACAGTTAAATGTCCCCTGTGTGTGATGTGTGTGTGTGATGTGTGTGTGATGTGTGGTGTGTGTGCGTGAGATTGTGAGTGTGTGGTGTGTGCGGTGTGTGTGATGTGTGTGGTGTGCGTGTGCGTGATCTTGTGGAGTACGCCGGAGTGTCTAGTGCGTAGTGTTCTCACTGAGAATCGTGCAGAACCTCGCCTCGCCTGGGATTATCAAGCGACTGGAGTTGGTCGTGCAGTGGTCGACCCTACTGCCCGGTGTAATGGGCGAGGTGTGTCTTCACTGCGCTTCACGGCAGAAGGTGACATCTGTAATTACCTGTTCTCACAGATGAGCTTTAAAAGTTTTTAAAACGTCTAGTGACGTTGTTGCAGGAATTCGTAACTTTTGACCTACTGAAGCATGAGCACAGGCATTGACTTAAGTAAAAAAAAAAAAAAATTGAACGAGTTTTATAATTAACTTTATGCCAGTGTTTTTAGATATATTGCTTTTAGTAGGCATAAATGATAGATCACTGATAAAGATTTATTTTCATATTGCTAGGTTAATATTGTTCCTTGCTCTATTTCTACCGAATCATTGAGTAGTCGTATTGTGATGCACTTGACCGAATTGTTTTAGTGGTGTAAATTAGCAGTGTCTTGATCTGTCAATATTTTATGTATAAATATCTTGCTGGCAATCGCTGGGATTATTAGTATATTACCCTTTTGTATCAGTATTTCTACAGTATAGTTTTTATTTATTTATTTATTTAGGGTAGTGGAACAGTTTACTTTATTATGAATGATGGCGATGTACAACGCTATTATCTTGCGTAAGTACTTAAGTGTTACCTATTTTTGGGAAGTATAGTAAAGAGGAAATGTATTCCTCTGTAGTTCCTTGTTGTTAACACCTTGTTAGTAGCTGTCAGTAACTCCATGTCTCCGTTGTAGACTACTGTGCCGCCTACTGGCAACTTGACATCACGCCTCATTCTAAGCGGCACACTAGCTCCTGGCCTTGTACATCACTGACCATGGCTTCACGTATTCTAATGTCAGAAATGAATGAGAACGTGTACTCGGGATGATATGTAAATGGGTTAATGCAATGTGTTATGGTGTGGTCAGGCCTTAGCTGAACGGCTTGCCTGATCACACCTTCAAACATTAAACATGGAAACGAGCGGGATTGCAACGCCACCATTTGGTCGTCGACCCTTGCGAAAGAAGACAGTTGCAGAAATCCCCTCCACCGGTCACTGAGCGAGGCCGCAGAACCACGCGCTTGATATAGGCCGGCGTAACTCCCGGAACGAGCGTCCTTTCGTCTTTAGTCCTTTGGGCGACCCGACCAACGAAGCAGACCAGGAAGATGGGTGTGTCCGGCCGGCGTTAACCGTCTCGCAGAATCAGCCTCCGGCTACAACATGGTGATGACTTTCCAGTTAGGAATAAATAAAATGGCGTGAATCGTAATAATTAATTTAATAAACATCATCTTAAATTCAATGTAAAGCTCCCCCGATCAATTGTAACAGAAATAGTTATTGTAAAAGCTTAATTGTAATAAAACTCCTCTTATACTGTTGTGCTCTACCAAATCATGAGTCGTTATTTGAGACACGCCCCCAACATACTTTCAAGTACGAGCTAGCTATAAAGCACAGTTCATAACAAGCGGTTATTGCGCCTCATTTCCAACAATAAATTACTTTTTGCGTTTTTAGCAACTATTTAATTAGTTTCATTTTATATGTTTACTCGTATTAGCTGCGAAGTTACGTCAGCGCCCACGAATATTTCGCCTCATTCCAATACACGCAAGAAATTTGCTCGCATTTGCGTTATTTAATTGAATACTTAGGGCAATAAATTTAAGTTATTACAGTGCTAAGTACTTATTGTAATTGTTATTCTTCTGTAGTCGTCTTATTGTCGGTGTAAATCCTAACATTTTCAGTCCCGCAGAAATGCATGACTTCGGTTTTGAAATCAATTAATATTTTAGTCCAGTTTGCGCTTGTACTTACTCAACACTTGCTTCATTCTCGTAACAAGTGAAATGCCTGCTTGAATTTTTTTTTTGTCCTTTTCACAAAACTATTAAACATGCCACCGATATGTTAACCTATGAAAATAAAACAAGACTCCAAGACGAGGACGGTATGATACTTTCCAGATACCGAGCTTGCTGTGCATATCATTATGGAGCCCTCCAATATAGTTAACCCATTCTGGATAAGTGCACACAACTGTGGAAATTACGCACGCGAAGGTAATCATTGGTCTGTACTGCACACTGAGAAACTCAATGGCCAATCATCTTACTTGTGGGTAAATGATTAGCAAACCATCACGTTGGTTGTGAAAACGAAACAAGTACAGCACGAATCATAACATTTCTGGTTTGCAATACCTGAAGCCGTAAATTAAAGTTGCTCTGAGGGGGTTNACAAGTACAGCACGAATCATAACATTTCTGGTTTGCAATACCTGAAGCCGTAAATTAAAGTTGCTCTGAGGGGGTCAAAAGTAAATACCAGTAAAAAATACAGGTTTTGTTTATTTTACGTTTTATCGCTTAATCTCTGCATGCTATGATGATATAAGAACGCTTCTCAATACTTACGTATTTTGGTCTTTATTTAATTAATTTAATATAAAATAAAATTTAACCTTGTCTATATTATTCGGCAATAAAAATATATAATATGCCAAACTAAGACACTACTAAACTGGCTAACCGTAATTGTGAAGAACATTTCACATTTTTGCAATATGTAAACGACGTGAAAATATTAAAAAAAGAAACCTTCTTGTTATATTTGAGGAATGACAATGAATGTGTTGCAATTACACAACTATGACTTTGAGTGTGGCACATATTTACTGACAATTAAGATAAGCTAGAAGTGATTCACCTATAGTATTCACTACTAAATGACCGTCACTTCTATTGGTCTCCCCATTCTAATTTACAGCAGCGCTATTGGTTCACACAACACAGGGCACGCTTACTGTATTGTACAAGGTTCAATACTGCACGGCTATCTGACTATACAGGATGATTCTAAAATCATGGGACAAACATTGAGGGGCGGTAGAGCTCACTAAAACAAACAATTATTGTATAGGAATATATGGGCGGAAGTGACGCGTTGAGGCACAAACACAAAAATAACACATGACATGCAACACATTGTTTATTTACAACGTCGCCGTTAAATACCTTTTCACAGCAATGTTTATAATAATTACTCAAAATTGCTACCACCGACAGTAATGCAAGCTTGGTAGCGTCGGTGGAGTGATTGGCCAACAGATTCAAATACGCCGGGTATTTCACGCACGCCACCATTGTCAGCCAATCACGCCATATGTAGAGGTCGCCAAGCATGCGTGACTGTTGGTGGATGCATTTCCAGCAACTGTTTTAACATTTTCTGTACGGAATCACTCGTTAAGTATGCTGCTAATGAACATTTTATGTTTCCGTTAATGTGTTATGTTTTTGTGTTTGTGCCTCAACGCGTCACTTCCGCCCATATATTCCTATACAATAATTGTTTGTTTTAGTGAACTCTACCACCCCTCAATGTTTGTCCCATGATTTTAGAATCATCCTGTATAATGCCGAGTTGAAAGTGTATTAATAAAATGTTCTTCCGTACGTACGTCGATATGAAACCCACGCTGTTCATCTGAGTGATGTGCACTTTGAGTGTCGCTGACGTAATACTAAGTCGCCTAGAACCTTATGAACACTGGTTACTAAGTAGCATTAAGGCCCCTGCCTACCTGGCGCTTCAACTGCGCTGCACGGTGTTTCAAATACTTATTTTCCCACGAAAGTATTGAACGTGCGTTCATTGTGCTGATCTACTAAAAGAACACACACGTCAGACGAGGGCTGTTGAGTGCTTTCAAAATGTCATGACCGTTATAAACACCATTTCAGAGTACTACGAAATGGCTAAAAAAAAGCTTTTTCAAAGCGCTGTAGCTCAAAATATATGTACAAGATAGATACAAAACTACTCAAAAGGCCCTGCAGTGAACCTACCGCAGACTTTCCACCAATAAAATAGTAAGGGTTGCAGCTGTAAAGTGCCGTAGGTGCCCGCAATGCGACGAGAACACTGCACGCCAGTTCAGACACTTGCGTTTAGCGGCGACGGCGCACTTGATGAGCGTGGANCGCAATGCGACGAGAACACTGCACGCCAGTTCAGACACTTGCGTTTAGCGGCGACGGCGCACTTGATGAGCGTGGCAATGTAGCCCTTATCGCTCTCGCGCTTCTCGGCGGCAAACGCGGGAAAAAGCTGCAGGTAGGCGGTAGCCTTAAGTATATTCAAACAATGCGGATGTGGTTGTGTTACGGCAAAGTCGCTCTTGTGTTCTCGGACTGTGTGTGTCACTCGCTGCCTGAAGACTGCGACAGATAGCAGTTCCCGAGATGTCGCATTCTGTCGTGTCTGCGAAAACTATCGTGTTTGTGCGAGTTTCTTCCTTGACTTTGTTTGCCCGTGTTGCCTTATATGTGTAGGTAGATAACTAGCCTGTGTCATCTGCAGTGTGTTGTCTGTTGGTCGTATACAGTTTTTCGTATACATATATAGTATATTAGTTGCCCGAATTTAGCTTTCTGTCCTGTTTCATTTGACTCGATTCCGTCATGGAGTTTTCTGCCTCCGTACACATATATATTCTCGACCACAGCATACTTGGCCTTCATTCTGTCATGTCTGGTAAAAATGCTGTGTTTGAGTGCGTTTCTTTGTTGTGTTGTCCCATTTAGCTCCTACATATTTTGTCAGTGTTGTCCTAATTTTTTCAAGCAGGTTTCTAGCCTGTGTTGTTTTCCATGTGTTATATGTTGGTATTATATATATATATATACATATATTTTTCTTAACTAGTTGCTGTACAGTTTTTTGACTCTATTTCCTCTTGGAATTTTTCAGTGTTGTATACACATATTTATTTTCTCGTCCATGGGTCACTTGTCTTATTTAAGTATTTTATTGTTCGTGTTCAGTCTTGTTTTTCCATGATATGCGTTTGTATCGCAATGGTGNACTTGTCTTATTTAAGTATTTTATTGTTCGTGTTCAGTCTTGTTTTTCCATGATATGCGTTTGTATCGCAATGGTGAATGTCCAAAAATCTTCACCTATTCCAAGTCCATACAACACAGTTACATTTAGGCGACGCAATTTTACGTCGACAGCACTCGAAGTGTCAAAAATTTCATTCAATAAAATGTAAATATTTATCGTAAGAACGAANTGTAAATATTTATCGTAAGGACGAAGTGAACTGTCAAGAACCACGGATACTCTTGTGTGTACATAAATGTGGTAACAAAGAGGGAGGGTAAACCAGGAATCAAGACTGGCACGCAAGCACAACTGCCTGCAAGATACCAAATAACAACCTTGTTCCTGACCTGGTGAAAGTAACGTGCGTGCGAGGAAAAGATCGTGAAAGATTAAGGGGGACGAGTTATTTGTTGAAGCAAGGCCACGCAAGCTTCCACGACATGCGATAGTAGCCTGGCACGTTTGAAGCGGCCATGTTGCAGGCAGGAATAAAATNGGCCACGCAAGCTTCCACGACATGCGATAGTAGCCTGGCACGTTTGAAGCGGCCATGTTGCAGGCAGGAATAAAACATTAGCTGCGAGATTCAAAGAAACCGGTCGCTGGATTCATTCATCACCTTCGTCTCACACGCGCTGTACAAAAACAGTTAAGTTTACTGATTGTTAGGGCCAGTGACTTTTCGCGTAAAAATCTGAGCACACAGTAGACTTCAATACTATACACACACACCTCAGCTGTTGTTATACCTCCACTGGCTGCTGGTGCCGTGTCCGTCTTTGACCAAGCCACTCAGGACTAAGTAACTCCGACACCGAACCTTCGTGATTCGTGCGCAAACGGTTAACACGGGCCAGAACATTTTTTAGCTAATCAAAGAAGCTGGACGACCCTACAGTGCTTTGGACTGTATCTTGTCTCGAAATATTTTCGCGAAATATCACTGCCCCTACTGATTGTTGATAAGAATGTTAGAAAAATGAGTTTGGGCTATGGGAAGATCTCGCTGTGTGTTTCCGAAATATGAAATGAAAAACTTAACGCTAACTTTTTTATATATTAAGATGGTGTTTGTTTTGATGACTATTGAGTTCGGAGTAACATAACTATCACATGCAGAACTATTTGACATAATGCATAGTTTCCGATTGTTCATTGCTTAAAAGAATACTTTTGTAAAGAAACCACAACGCCAGTAGGTGTTCAAAAATAAACAGGCGTTACTCGGGTATGAGAGGGCATTGAGAGATACAAGACTACTTTTTAAGGGTTTCTGGCTCAATGGGCAGCCAGAGTAAGTTTCGCCCTACACAGTATTTTAAGTTTGGTACTGAAGGGCATGGCTGCCCAATTTGTTTCAGATCCGTCGAACGATGTGGAACTGAGAGACACGACAACGTTTGACGGGTTTTACACTTGCATAAACACAAACTTTGACATTACCTTTGAAGTTCAGTGGCAATGGTGAGTTCATATTATTATGATGGCATGATTGGACAGTGTCCATTGCCGACCACGAGATTAAATACAAATCGCACACACACACACACACACAGAACTCAGCAAGAACAAAAGAAAAGAAGAAAAACTTTTACAACACCACAAACAGATAATTAGGAAAAGCTGTTTCCTTGTCAACAGATAACAAATATGTATATAATTAAAACGATAACAAGGCAGACGAACAAATTATTATTACAAAACAGAGCAGACAACAAAAGCAAACGAAAAGAAAATACAATACAATACANAACAGATAACAAATATGTATATAATTAAAACGATAACAAGGCAGACGAACAAATTATTATTACAAAACAGAGCAGAAAACAAAAGCAAACGAAAAGAAAATACAATACAATGTCGAAAACGTTGTCCACTGATATTAATTTTGCACCGTTTTGTTCACTTGTGTGGTGTTTTCGTTTTCGAATCGTGTTATCTTTTTTTTTTTTTGTTTGCTTTTGTTGTCTGTCCTGTTTTGTAATTAATAATAAGTTGTTAGTCCGTATTTCTGTCGTTTTAATTATATACATATTTGTTTTCTATTGACAAGGAAACAGCTTTTCCCAATTATCTGTCTGTGGTGTTGTAAACAGTTTTTTTTTTTTTTTAATATTTTTCTTGCTGAGATCTGTGTGTGTGCGAATTCTATTTTGTCTCGTGATCGTAAATGGAAACTGTCAAATCATACCATAGTAATAACAAACTTTATATATATATATATATATACATAACGTGTTGGTGCCATGCATCACATTCTTTCCCTGTCCCACTGGAGCGAGTAAACAGTGTACCAAGGTCCGAGTGGTTACGCAATACGGGCAAAGAGTCATAAAGGGAAGTACCCGCGTGCCGCTGCGATAACACAACTATCTCGCGCGCTCCTGAGCTTAGACAGATTCAATGTCTACGTTTATCTGAATAATTCTCTAGTGGTTTACTGCCATAGTTCCTCTCAGCGGCGAACCTTCCAGGCCAAGTCCAAGGCCAGCGACTACAATGCACGACGGGCCTCCGAGCCGGGAGTTTATACGAGAGTCGGGAGTCTGAGCGATAGACGACGAGCTAGAAGAGCAACGAGTAGCGCCGGACGTGACCAGCGACAGGAAAATCTGCGACTGCGAGCATCATAGCAGTGAAGAGTGCGACTGACAGGTTGAACTATTGGGGTGAACGCGTTAGTGAAAGACATTACCAATGATGGCAACATACAGACTGAACATGTGTTAATGATGAGTATGAGTTAACTGAGTATAACCTAACAGAGACATTAAGAAGGACGTTAATTAGAGACGAAATATAAATTAAATATTGCACTCGCTGATAAATAAAAATATTGATAGTGGAGATGGATAGTTTAATACTGTAAATAATAGCTGCATAAATAAATTAATAAATAATATTTAGTTATTTAATTTTTATTAAGACCTCCATCCCTCACGAACTCATATACGCCCCTCAGGCGTCTTTGTAACATATATATCTTCATAAGCTATACATTAAATCCAATTTTAAAATAACGAAATTAAAACAAAAATCCTTCCTTAATTTTAACCGAATTTTGTCATCCTAAAGGCTTGAAAAGAAATATTTTTTCTTCTCGATATATAAATTTTAATATCATACAGCTTGTAGATAATAATATTTCGTTAATTTTAAACAATTATTTTGGCATATTTATTGATTTCGTGGTTTAAATCCCCAGTTTTTCGCTAATGTTGCCAGTTGTTAAATCAAAAACTGTAGACTATAGATACATAAAAAACTTTTATTGTATATAACAGTTTACCATCATTCAATAAATCTAACCCTATCAAAATATATTAAACAGTTGGTGTTATGTTCTTGAATTTGTGTATCGGGAATTCGCATACTGCAAGACTTTCCCGTTGACCTTGAGGTGCCTCCTTAGTTGTCAGATGGCTCTCAGTCTAAGTACTTGTGTCTATTATAATTTTTTTTAACAATACTATTTTTATATGTACATCTTTTCTTCAGGACAGAAATGAAGGTCTATATTTTGTTGCCAATTCGTTAATTGCCAGTAAACTGAGCCATCCGCAGTCGTGGTGATAACATGTTCGGCGCTCTACACGTAGTCCATCGAAACAGGTGAACATCGCCACAAGAAGACGACAAATGACGGGATGAAAACCTCGAGCATCTACACCATATAGTTAGTTAGTTACGCTCCGAGAGAAAAGAGCCTTTGTTAACTACGAGTAAGGTTTGATCTGCTCAGGTTAGGAAGCTCAATACTATTAGTCTGGCAAGCAAGTACCACTAACTCTGCGTGCGTGCCGCACTTCCTTTGTTTTGTGCGAGTTTACTGCAGTTTCCATCAAATAGATATACTTGTGTAGAATCCTTATTAATACTCCGCTTATTTTTGAAGAATTCTGAAATACAGATCATATGATGTGCCGACTGGAGAATACTTTCAGACCCCGGATATAAGACAATTCCATACAATAAGGAACAGCTGGCAACCCTAACTACTACAAACCCATAGTTACGGTTTATTGTACTCAGGTTGGGAACAAAACTACATNGCCTTTGTTAACTACGAGTAAGGTTTGATCTGCTCAGGTTAGGAAGCTCAATACTATTAGTCTGGCAAGCAAGTAGCCTACCACTAACTCTGCGTGCGTGCCGCATTTCCTTTGTTTTGTGCGAGTTTACTGCAGTTTCCATCAAATAGATATACTTGTGTAGAATCCTTATTAATACTCCGCTTATTTTTGAAGAATTCTGAAATACAGATCATATGATGTGCCGACTGGAGAATACTTTCAGACCCCGGATATAAGACAATTCCATACAATACGGAACAGCTGGCAACCCTAACTACTACAAACCCATAGTTACGGTTTATTGTACTCAGGTTGGGAACAAAACTACATNGGAACAGCTGGCAACCCTAACTACTACAAACCCATAGTTACGGTTTATTGTACTCAGGTTGGGAACAAAACTACATTCCTTATGGAAGAGTTTGGCGTAAGGAAATGTTAATGAAATGCGTCTGAATGTTGTTTAATTCGGTCGTAAAATTAGATTCAGTTAAACCTAACTACTTTATCTTAATGTGACAACCGAATCGAAAAATTCATTTTGACAACAGCTATATTTCTTTCTCTCTTAAATCCATGGTGTATTTCACTTTTATAAGCTTGTTTATAAGCACTCAATGCCAAAAACATTCGTATCCTACTATTTTCTCTTGTAAACGCCTTGGGTGGGCGTGAATATTAGTTGCAAAATAAAGTTTATGCTTAGTATTTTGGCAGGAGAAGTAATTCAAGCGAAATGTAAACATTTTCACACAAAAATTATTGTTTCTCCTCCTACTGCCTTGTTAACGGCGATCTCTTTGGAACGCCAGTGCAACACGCGTCGGGAAGTTACGCTTTGTTTGCACGAGGCAGAGGAATATCCTGAAAGTAGGGCTTCCGAACAGTTGTGAGTAATTGCGAACGGACTATAGAGCGTGTGTGGCGGCAACCTGCATGCACCTGGACCAGTGCCGCCAACCACGGGCTGCTGCACGAGAACAAGCCTCGTTGATTACTGCACGAGTCAGGAAGCCAACCTCCCTCGGTCGCTATTTGACTGCGGTCAAACTTGCACAGGTCGCTTCCACGTCAAACCTACACGTTAGTCATCACTTTACACCAAGCTCATCAAGAGGGTGCGAGGCGCCAATTAATGCTCGAGGCTATGATCGAAGTCTGTATGTAATCTACTAGCGAACCGGCCCGGCTTCGCCCGGTAACAATTTAGTTTTTACAGCGATACTCTGAAAGACAAAAATGGTTACTGTGGGTCATCCTTAAAAGATAATGCTACCACGTACTTTTCTGTAGGCCTTTCTGAGAGCTACAATTCTGTAGCACATTAAACTTGATGTATCTCTTATGGTTTAGACAGCGCAAGCCACGTAAGCGCCCTAAAAGCGGGGTTTTACCACTTGATTACAAACTGTTCGACATTTCTCTACTATCCTTACATTAAATATAACTGTATTATACACCAAAACCTTCCTCAAGAAATTCTCTAAATGATGATAAAAATCCATGAAATAGTTTAGAATTACTAAGCGAATACACAGACAGACGCGGATAAGCGACTTTGTTTTATACTATTTAGGGATTCGCAGTAGCTTCACACGTTTTGAATCGTACCTCTGAAAAATCACCCCACGTATGAAACGATTTCTTAAGTATGTAATGCATCACAAGCGTTTTTTACTCCTATGAACATAAAATTATCTGATATGTCATTAAATTGCACTATTACTTATACTTTATAAATTCCAATATTTCATTAATTTCAATATCAATAAAAACAGAAAATAGCATCCAAAATGGAAATACGTAGAATTTTAACTAACAACAGACCCTTGTCAGACTAACTGATTTTGTAAAAAAATTATATTGGTTGGTAAATATTAGTAAAGTATTTTACAGTGTTCCAAATATATGCATTCTTCTTTCACATTAAACAATTCTGGTAGTGTGTGTGCACCTTTTTTTAAAAATGAACTCTGCATTTTGTACAGTCGGGCGAAAGNACATTAAACAATTCTGGTAGTGTGTGTGCACCTTTTTTTAAAAATGAACTCTGCATTTTGTACAGTCGGGCGAAAGGCCACACTGGAAACCACTCCTGATGCTAAAATCAATACAGTCCATTCATGGTTCATTCCAACTTTTGCAGAGCCGTGGTATGTTCTACTTTCATCATATACCTCTGCTTCATGCGAACAATGCTTAAACATGTCTAGAAAACTACACCAAAGGGACAACGCGCCGCATTTGTGCGCACTCATTTTAATAACGTTTTGCACAAGAACTATTTCTTACTAGGCATTATCAACATACATGTCTTCTCCCTGTTTTAATTCATATTTATTATAAATGAAATNACATTAAACAATTCTGGTAGTGTGTGTGCACCTTTTTTTAAAAATGAACTCTGCATTTTGTACAGTCGGGCGAAACGCCACACTGGAAACCACTTCCCTACTCCATTCAGCACAGCTGATGCTAAAATCAATACAGTCCATTCATGGTTCATTCCAACTTTTGCAGAGCCGTGGTATGTTCTACTTTCAGCATATACCTCTGCTTCATGCGAACAATGCTTAAACATGTCTAGAAAACTACACCAAAAGGGACAACGCGCCCGCATTTGTGCGCACTCATTTTAATAACGTTTTGCACGAGAACTATTTCTTACTAGGCATTATCAACATACATGTCTTCTCCCTGTTTTAATTCATATTTATTATAAATGAAATNAGAACTATTTCTTACTAGGCATTATCAACATACATGTCTTCTCCCTGTTTTAATTCATATTTATTATAAATGAAATATTATAATGTACAGATAAACTATAAGTGAAAGCTCAATTGGACCGAAAATAAGATTATTTTATGTTAACAGAATGATAGAACGCTTGTGATACTTGACAAATGTAAGAAACAACCAAAGACGTCATACATGAGGCGATTTTTCAAATGTTGGATTCAAAAAGTGTGAAAAACTGCGAATAGACTATTATGGACAATTGTGGGTATAATTGTTATTTGAGTAGCTTATTACGGACGGCAGTGATGTGTGGAATGGCGGGCGGCCGCTGCGTATTTTCGCTTCAACCCCCGGAATGCGAAGGGTGGGCGGGGCTTGGGTCAGCAATAAGAGGCCACATATTGCGTGACGTGGTTCTGGTAGAT
>NQII01000749.1:290751-315546 GCA_002778355.1 Clitarchus hookeri
ACAGTGGCCAATCTAAGGTAAAATATTTAAATCGTATACTGTAAGTAACACAAAATTTGAAAATCACCCTCCCATACAATATAGTTATTCTATAAACAACTAAACGTATCATTTTATTATAAGTATATACAACTTATTTTTTATTGAATTTAAAAAATTTGTTTACCAAATGGCTACTTTGGCCGGCCATATCGCGTTAAGTGTCTACTGATTGGCAACTTACCTTCGCATTTAACAGCCACCCATCCCCCCCCATTTTTTATGTACAATCTACATGCACCATCTGAGGATTGAATCAAATAATACTAATTCACGAAAACCAATTCAAACAGGCTTCGGTCGTTGACGAGCGTTTGGAAAATACATTTGGCCTATTAATCCGGCTGTCTGCTAGCCGAATGGTACTAACTCTCCTTTTCCTGGGGCCGCGGTTGTGTAGTGGGTTATGCTACACGCCTCCCACCTAGGAGAACCGCGTTCGATTCCCGGCGGGGTCACTCCCGGATTTTCACACGCGGGAATCGTGCCGGACGATGCTGCTGGCCAGCGGGTTTCCTCGGGGATCTCCCGTTTCCCCCGACCTTGCATTCCGTTGTGTTCCATACTCACCTCGCTTCACCCTCGTCTGCTCTCGAGACCCGGATATTAAGAGCAGAGCAAATCTCTTCACTCCACTTACATTCTTTCCCACACATAATGTTCTCCTTCCGGTTATGTATCCGTTTCTTCTCGTTTTCTACGGTATTCTTGAACGCCCAACTGCCAGGAGCTAGCTGTATCCCACGTTTGACGGCGAGACCAATAAGGGCGAGACTCCTATGCGCGTCAAGTGCGCCATCGCCGCTACGCGCAGGACTCTGGACTGGCGCGCAGTATTCTCGCCATGCTGCACGTATCTATGAGACTAAGCGTGACCCTATCATTTTATTGATGGAAAGTCAGTAGCAAAGTGCAATCCAGACTCCTATAGTAGTTTCATTCGTATCTGGGTATTATGGTGGTATTTATTGTGTGTGCAATACATTTACAATACCATTCCGTCCGCGTTTGGGGTATTCTTTCTTATCATAGATAAACACAGCGCATAGGGACACGTTTAATAGTTTTTGAAAGAAAAGAAAACCGTATTTCAAACTAAGGATGTTGATATAAGGNCAGCGCATAGGGACACGTTTAATAGTTTTTGAAAGAAAAGAAAACCGTATTTCAAACTAAGGATGTTGATATAAGGAAAAAAAATATCGATTTTATTTATCTGGTTTGTTTTTAAAAGTATCGTTTTATGAAACGATATATTGAAAAAAGTATCGATTTTCGGTGCATCGGATTCAGATATTTTATGCATTAAAGGGCTTGAAAAATGTAAAGTAGCTTGGAATGTTACATATTGAGGACCCGAGGCATTGCAGAAAAATGTGGCGTTTTTTTTTTGTGCTTGTTACCAAGGAAAACATAGTAATTTTTAAATTCAATTTTTTAAATTCAAAACACTGCTTACTAAAAACAATTTCAATAATATTTATTTCTGATACCTGGAAAAATATATATTTATTTCGATAAATATCGTTCAAATACATCGACGATTTATATCGATATATCGTTGATATAATATCGTCATTTCGATATATCGATATTTTTTTCAACATCCCATTTCTAACAGGTTGCTACGTTGTTCAAGCGCCAGGTAGGTGGGTCGATTACGGCGCCTCCCTAGTTTTATTATGGGTATCATTGTAAGCAGTATCTATTATTTTTTCAGGGCACAAATTAAAGTCGGTATTTTGTTGTCAATTCACAAACTTTGTTATTGAAACATATCAAAGTGTCAAAGACGGTAAAAATCTTTGCGAGGTGCCCTCTGTTTACGGTATTTATTCTTCTGCAAACCCGTGTTTTCAATTATAGCGACAATGCTGTATGTTTCCTGAACACACTGTGAAAAACGTTTTGTTGAATCAAAACTTATTGTACGGGGCAATGAAATATTTTGTTTCTGTAACCGAATAATTTTGTTGTTCTTGTTTGGTTACCCAAAGAAAGGTTTGGTTGGCGCAACCAAATGTTTGTTTGGCTCTACGTTCATTAACCAGTTTTGGTTAAGGCGCGTCTGAAATTCGATCCTAGACGGTTTCCTCCCGTGTGCTATGCCCTAGTAACCTCGGCCATAGTTACTACTAATAGAACAGGAATGTTTGCTAAGACGTACAGTACAACTATGGAACAACTTCACTGAATAGATATTGGAAGTTACACAGCTTAATAGTTTTATGCTGAACTCGTTTTATAAGAACGTTTGTACCACTATTAAGCATCACTAAATACACTTACGAACTTTGTTGCAATCCTAATTGTCACAGAAAATGCAAACAAACACTCGAGCTGTGTTTCCGACCGGAGGAGATCTAATGAGTGGTCAAAAAATATATACAGTTGATTCAACAAAATATTTCGTTGGCAGCCTAATTTTCTTTTAGTCCAACACAGAGGTTTTATTTATTCAAACACATATTTTGTTAGATGCACAAAATTAATTTTGTTGCTTTTCTATTTTTGTTTACTAAACACAATATTTTGTTGGGGCAACTAAATATATCATTGGCCCTATACAAATAAATATTTATTTGGGCTTCCTCTCAGTGCAGATTACTATTTCTAAACCCTGTAGTCACTGCTTACAATTCTGAGGAAATAGAAAACACGCGAGACTTGTTTATTGTTTAGGCTATTACATCGCTGACGCAACCTGAAGGCCAAACGTCACCTTGAGGCGTCACATGTTTTACTACGGTCGCCCCACAACCACAAAAAAATGATTTTTATTCGGACCCGAATTTTTTTGTAGATGACCAAATCATGTATATGCAAGAATGCGATGATTGTTTAGAGTATTTACTGCATAATCGGCTTTGCATTCCGCGGACCGGGCAAAATTTCTGCCATTGTTCGCTGACAATAAGAAAACGTATTGAGGAGGGAAGAGGCGACGAGGAATTAATAATAACAGCTTGACGAGGCTCGCTCAACAACCGAGAGTAAAAAAAAATAATAATGCGAAAGCAAGCATTGTTCCGTCAGCCTCATTACAGGGGCACTCAGCCGGGGATGCTTTTAATATTTCATACCCTGGCGTATCGAACAATTCGCCGCGACCACAAAACAATGTGCTTCTTTTGTGCGAGACGTCCACGCAAAGAAAGGAGGAGAAAAACGCTGTCTTGCTGAATACATTTCGCAGAAGACAATTTTCCTTTAACAAACCAACACTATTGACTGTTAATTTTTTTTTTATATTTCACGAAAATATATTTTTTATTACCATATTAATATTTTTAATGTTTCCTCTAAGCCTGCGCTAGAATTGCCTGCGACGTCGGAATGGTTCCAATGATGTAGACAATGGCCTTCCCAGCACGAAAGTCTGTGGACAGAATATGCCATGATAACTGCGCATGCGTGTGTGAACGGCTCCGTCATTACTACGCATGTGCGTTTACCTCCATCATATGTCAACACGGTATCCCGTATCTAAGAGTACCCACTAAACTAACATAGAATAGTGGGTGAATACGTATTTTTATAGTTTAAACTGACCTAACCGAACTTTAACTTATAATACGAAGGCGAGTAATTGGAAAAGCGACATATTTNTTTTTATAGTTTAAACTGACCTAACCGAACTTTAACTTATAATACGAAGGCGAGTAATTGGAAAAGCGACATATTTTTATCGTACAATTTACTGGAGAAAAAAAAAGTGTAAAATATGCATTACTTTGCCATACATACACACTGTCGTGCAATGTAAGTCCTCGAGTGCTTCCGTAGTTCATCGATATCTCGAGAATAAATCGATATTCTTGTGGCGTCACGCGTGGCCAATCACGCACGACCTCTTGTCCTATGTGGTGCATGTGACGACGAATCCGCCATCTTTACACTACTGCTGCTGCCTCGTGTAGCGTGCCAGCTTGGTTCTGCCTCCTGTCTGTCTGTGGTTCTGCCTCCTGTCTGTGGTTCTGCCTTTTGTCTGTGGTTCTGCCTCCTGTCTGTGGTTCTGCCTCCTGTCTGTTGGTTATGCATCACATGACGCCGCTTTCTCCTACCACCTTACTGGATATTCTGAGTGTGTTTGGATTTTTTATACCAATTCTAAGGTTTTAATTTGACTCACCCTCGTACTAACTCAATGAGTATTAAAGTCTTCACTAACCTAGAATCGTTGGTGAACGAGGTTGCAGTGAAACGAGTAATCTAAACGTGTCTATTATAGATTCGTTCGGCGACCATGTTCGAGCGTGTTTGCGAACTGAACTTGTTTCAGTGCCTACACCTCAGTAACTGAATGAAAACAAAGAGGAAATTATAATTTCGAATACACGCTCCCATTATTGCTTAAAACAGCTTCCACAACTCATTAAGGATGAGTATTTTATTAATTTTATCAAAACGTTTCTTACTTTCTTTGTAACGCGAATATTGTTTTTTGGCGTGGCCTACTATTTATTTCAACGAATGCAGAAGCTTCCGCCAAATTGAGCTATTTCAATTATAAGTTATACTTCTTAGCAGTCAACAGTTAAGTTGCTCCGATGTACTTACGCAGTGCCAAAGCTCTGTACTCGTAACATACCAATTTTCTTTTAATTCCGTTAAATGCTTCTTGAAATATGACAAATCATCTAAAATATTTAGAAAATCGCAATTTATAACGTAACTGCTCGGCATGGACAAAAACTATCAAATTCGGGTTTCATTATTATATGCACTATAAGTGTATCAAGAAGTGCGTAAATGCACGCAATAAAATGGTCTGAATGCAATGTACAGACACACACTTCCCTAAGGAAAAAATGCTCTAAAATGTGGACTTTGTATATTAAGGTGAACGTGCAGATACTAATTTAACTTTTCATTATTTCTTTAATCTGAGTTGTTCTGATTAATTCATATTTGAAGTGACAGCTTGTGGAGTATCTCAAGTGGGGTTGATAACGCTCGGAACAGCAAGTTGGACGCCCCTGAGACATAGTTCTGTCACTTCATTGTACCTTGCATTGGCAGGTAAAAAACTGTTCAGCAACAGACGTCAGTGATGTGTGTAACATTACCGCTTATTCACGAATGACGAACCAGAATAANTAAAAAACTGTTCAGCAACAGACGTCAGTGATGTGTGTAACATTACCGCTTATTCACGAATGACGAACCAGAATAAATGCTTCGTAATCAGCTTAGTTGCACCTTTATAATCGACGGACCTGTAAAACCTACAACAATGTGCAATTCCCGTTATTTGTCACACAAATGTGTATGTTTTAGAAACAGGTGGCTATGCAACCGTCTAAGGATAACGATGTTGATAAGTCAGTTATTTTCGGCGATATTGAATTTATCTACTTAATCTTGTGTTATTGATATTTTAATAATGTACCTAGTCATTAATTATTAGGTATGTTTAAATAACAGATTAACGACATATTTTTATTACATATNATTTTAATAATGTACCTAGTCATTAATTATTAGGTATGTTTAAATAACAGATTAACGACATATTTTTATTACATACATATATGTGTATATATATATATGATCGTTTCGACAATATTAGCGTCTTCAATAGTATCGATTATTTCGATAATATCCGGGGGTTTCGATAACATAGGTAGTTTAAATAATACAGATGGTTTCGATACTATCGATGGCTTCATGTTTTCTTTAGTATCTATATTATCTATAAATATAAAATATCGAGTAGTAACCGTTGGGCTCCAAAATCGATATCAATATTTATGCTATCGAACAGTCCTAGTATCTACTCATCATCAAGAACCGTTCACGTGCTTCCAGCTTCGAGAGTAAGCAATCGATTTGGGGAAAGGAATTTTCCCTTCCTCCCTCCGCCGTCGCAGGTGGCATTTCCAACGGCATTTACCTGACGACCTTGAACGCTTTCTCAAACCGGTAGACACGGCGGAGTGCAGCTATTCCCAGCGACAACCCCCCCCCCTCCATCTACCTTGACAAAATGTCCATTAGTGGCTGGGTGCGCGGGCCCATTTCCGGTCCGGAACCGGCGAACACCCGTCGGACACTCGGGGCGGTCAGCAATCAATACGTCTGGCACAAAAACACGCTCTCTGCGACAGGAAATGAGCGCCTCGGTCGCCCCGCCCCGTTTGGCCCGCGCGTTCACCTGACTTCGCCAGGTGGTCGCTTCCGCTTCCCCGCTGGTTCCCCCCCCCCTGACAGGCCTCACCCTACCTTCCCCTCACTCCACCCCTCCTGATGCTCCACGGAAGATGAATGAAGCTGTGTGAACAACAATATTCCGCCTCTCTCCTCTCAACACTACAGAAATAGCTCACGCAATCGCTGGCTTCTCATAGATAGAGCTCGCGATGTATCGATATATCTCTCACGATACGATATTTTACCAGTTCTACTTTTGTAAATGTGGCACGGGAATTTAAGGCACTGCAGAGTTAACATACATATAGGTTGTTGTTCACGGTAAACTGAGCATTTTTGAAAGCCCTGCTTAAGATCTACTTGTATGCACAATGTGTATTCGTCCACGATATATACAATTAACATTGTCACGTGTATGATCATTTCATTCATGCTTCGGTCAAATAGAACAGAGAAATTATGAAATAGTTTATAAATTTAATTATGTTTCCACTTATAATAGTTAAAAAAAAAATAGAAAGAAAAATAAACCATTTCAGTATTCACAAATGTTTACGTAACATGTTTAAATTAAGCGTTAAAACATGGACGTATTTTCCTTCCATCGTTGCCAACATTACTGGACGCGCGCCAAACAGCGTACCCGTTAAAATATATGCATGTAGTGACAGTTTAACCATGTACAACCTTTACATACACACGTGCCAAAACCTCGGAGAAATTTTCCTCCCATGTAGAGGGTTAACTTTACTTACAGTGAAACATGAATCGAAAAGCTAAGCACGAATTTTATGACAGCAAAAAAAAAAAAAAAACACACATCCCCAGCCTTGTGACAAATAATGCGATTGAAATAATTGTGGTATGGATGTAATAATATTTTGCGTAAGAACTATTTATTATTAAGCATTCCCAACACATACTGTCTCCTCTGACTTTATTTACATTACTTATAAACGAAATAATGTAACTTATAGATAAAATATAAGTGAAAGTTCAATTTAACCAAAAAATAAGGTACTTTTAGGTTAAGACGTGAATAAAACGCTTGCGGTAAATGACGTATTTAGGAAGCAACCAAATACGACATGATTGGGGTGTTTTTTTNAGACGTGAATAAAACGCTTGCGGTAAATGACGTATTTAGGAAGCAACCAAATACGACATGATTGGGGTGTTTTTTTGTTCAAAAAGCGTGGAGAAACCGCAAATGTGCTATAGAGACGTGCACTGAACATTGCTACAGACTTTGCAGTAATAAATGGCAGTGTCATCGCTCAAGTCTCCGCTTCACTCCTTTTCGCAGAAATCTTTCGTTTTTGCGCCCTCGTTTCGGATTCAGAGAAATTACTAGAAATGTGCGATTATAGGAAATTTACATTCTGCGATTTGTTTAGTATTTTTTTTCTCTGTGTATTTTTAATTGTGTGTTGTCTGCTTGTAAAACATCGAGATCATATTTATATTTTATCAACAAGTTCTCGCATTTCTGCAAGCGGGAAATAACACACAGTGGAAATGAGATGCGGACGTATTAAACAACAAGTAAATTGTAACTTTCGTATAATCAGACATGTCCGGTTATACCTCTGAAACTGAAATGATTGCACGAAGAGGAATTTCTGCCAAAGGGGTGGAGAGCAGAGTCATAGTTGCAGCGGGACTGCACGCCATTTCAGAACCTTGCGTGTAGAGTCGACAGGGCGATAGGTAAGAGGGCTGGTGTCGCCCTTATCGCTCCCTAGTTCCTGTTCCTGGAATGGCCGAAACAGCTCCAGGTACACAGGCCAGGCGGGGAGGTAAGACGGCTGGAGAGAAACTGGATACTGCGGCGTTAATTATTCCCTGGAGAGTTCTCCAGCAAGGCAGGGAACTAACGACCCCCCTGCCCGCTGTTATTCCCCTTGCTGTAGAAACTGCATCACGCTCCACAGCTTCCAAGGCCACAGCCTATCTATCTCAGGAGAGCAAGCCTGTGTAGAACTGACCACGGCTTGTTGGCGATTGGTTTGAAAGAACTGGCAGTGTTACGATAACACAGCGACCTCGTGAGTGAGTGGAGATATTTGGGCAGCCCTTAAGGATGTTTCTGGTTGATCATTTGGTACTGGGAAATACACGTTGATGAAATTATGTTTCTCGATGTTCCTGTTAAAGACAGATACATAAAGCCATGGAGTTTTTACAGCAGGAAAATACGTGCTTGTTTGGTATCGAAGCCTTTTGCAACATTAATATATAGTTAAGTTTCCTGGAAAGATCAGAAAACTTAATAATTTAATACAAAATTACTGAGAAACAAATAGTTATATTTGCCCCCATACAGAGATTGAGATTATTGCTTCTCACACTTAGGTTTCCGTTTCAAGTTTATATCTCCAAAATTGGCTTTAAAAACAAAATTTCCTGAACATGTACTTCCCTTATACCAAATTCTCAACCAGGCAACAGCCATAACATCGAGGTATTGAGAGCCAATGAGGGTGAAGTGAGGTGATTGTGGAGCAGCGCCGGAACGCAACGGCGTGGGAAACGGGAGATCCTCGAGAAAACACGCCGACCAGCGGCCCAGAAGAAGAGATATTAGTGGCCATAGAGCACTGTGCTGCTCGCCAACAAGATAGTCCATTATTTTATATTTCAACGAAATTCCTTTCATTCTACTTGTAGACATTACTTGTAAATACTCATTCCATGCATAAAAAACTTTAGAGCACGTAATTATTTTGCTCCTTGTCATGTCAAAATTACAAATTTTGTGTTTTTGAAAACGTACAAATAAGACAAAGTAAATCATTTACAAAAACTTAACAAGGGTGACTGAAAGTTCATGTATTAATTCATTTTATGTTACGCTCAAAGAAAAATAATTTACAAAAAATTATAGACCGCCACAAATAAAAAATATGCAAAAATATATTTAATGTACTTGAATTTTTTTAAAATTGCTGAAGTAATTTATGGTATCATATATTTGTGCGTGATTTATCTCATTTACGTTAGTTAGTTTTATTATTACAGACCCAGAATTTTCGCGTATTCATGGAGTTGAGCAACAATCTGGAATCTCAATCCCTCAATCCTTTGTACATTCGATGATTAATTGGCTGATGCTCCACTTTTACTCCAAACCAGGTAACATGGTATTCATAGGCGTGTTAGCATGAGGTATTTGAGGGTGCAAACAAAAAAAAATGAAGATACAATTTTACCAGATTAAATCTACAAGAAAGAACATATCTAAACATATTCTTTATAAATTATCTATGCTACTTTTTTAAAGCTATTTTCTATTTAGCGGTCGTTTCAAATACGCAGAGTGTATTGAAAATATGAAAGTGGCAAAATTCTTTCTTTATTTTGCTGTTCACATGACGCANGTCTGCACCCCCAAAACCCTGCACACACCTTGCGGACGCCTATCATGGCATGCTGTTGGCTCAAACTAATCCAGAGAGTAGATTACAAACTGCGATACAATTGGAAATTAAAGTCAACTGTACATGTGTTAGAAGTATAAGTTATCTCGTCCTACACTGAATTTGTGAAATTCACAAATCTGTATTTATTATTTTTTGTACATTCCAGAAGCACTAAAATTGTGATTTTTACATTCCATCATGTAAAAATACGTGTCGTAAAAATTTTATATGAGAAGAAATAATATGTATTTGTAATTGATGCCTACAAGTTAAACAGTATTCCTTATAAATACAAAATAATGAATATATTGGTGGCCAGTGACCTTCAGAATACAGAAATGAAACAGACGCTCATTCTGCCAACTCCAGCCAAAGCCGCGGTGGTTTAGTGGTTAGACTGCTCGCCTCCCACCCACGTGAACCAGGTTCGATTCCCGGCGGGGTCGCTCCCGGTTTTTCGCACGTGGAAATCGTGCCGTTTTCTCCGGGATCTCCCGTTTCCTCCGCCCTTGCATTCTAGCGCTGCTCCATACTCACCTCACTTCACCCTCATCGGCTCTCAAGACCTCGATGTTAAGAGCCACCCAAATCTCTACACCCCTCCCCCCTATCCCCAGCCACAGACGACAGCAAAATGGCGGTACCGGCCAGCAATATAGCAATAGAGGGTACATTCCGCAGAACGCGGCANCAGCCACAGACGACAGCAAAATGGCGGTACCGGCCAGCAATATAGCAATAGAGGGTACATTCCGCAGAACGCGGCAGCCAATCAGACACAAGGCCCGTTCCCAGACCCTCGCACGACCAATCGGAGGACGAGTTCGCCCACATCAAAGGGACCGAGAACGCCATTTCGTCCCTGCGTATTCATTTACTATGTGGCTTAAAATATCAGTGAAGAAAATGTGGTAAATGTAGGGAGGGGCCTGTGTGTGTGGCATCGCACAGAGGCGAGGCAAAGCCGGGGGCTTACACCGTGCAGTTGCCGCTCGAGGGGAGGCGTAATTAGATTGCGATCGGGCCGCAGTTCCCCGGAGGCGTGTACGGCCGACAGCAAGGGCGTTATGGTGATGAGGCATCCGGGTGCCGGCCGTCCAGCTGATGTCAATATCCATCTCGCAACTCTTACTGCAACACAACTACACTGCAATCAAGCTCCTGGTAAACTTCCTAAACTGTAGTGGAAGTTTTCCATTTACACATTGTATAGAAATAGTACCACGTTTCAGGCTACAAATATACGAATGTTTAGTGTCACACATTTACAAAGTTGGGAACTTTCCTATGGGATTTGACATTTTCCTAAGCAGACGTAGGGACGCTACCGTGGATGTAGGGGAACAACTTTACCACTCGCGCTTTATTGATATTCGTACACACTAGTGTGGACAGTTTTTGAATTATTTCTTAGAGTGTAGCCCTATAGTCCATTCGTGGTTACTTCCAACTCTTTCGAAGCCCTGCTGTAGCTCTACTTCCAGGGTATTCCTCCGCCTCGTGCAAACAAAGCTTTACACTTTGAGTGCGGTACATACAAACTAAACATTAAGACGCAGGTAGAAGTGAGTTGCCTATATTCACGGTTGCATTACCATAAGTTATGATGGTCTTTGTATTACCATGTACAGCTCTCCTATTGGTTGACAACACCAGACACACTAACTATACTGTAGATCGTTAATAACGGAGGGTTGAAAGTGTCGCAATCAAATGTTGTCTCCAGCGTAGAATAATATGCAATATATCCTGTTCGTTTGAGTAATTGACACTTTGAGTGTTGCTGCCGTAATATAATGCCGCGGAGAACCCCAGGGAGACTGCTAGTAAAGTACAGGCTGAGTATAAAATAATACCCCAACTTTGAAGGTCTATAATACCTAAACCAAACAACCTACATCCTTGATAACCAATCAAATGAACCGTGGAACCGTGAAGTTTGTTTACCATACATTCATAAATGTTCAATGTGACCATCATGAGCTGCCCGAATGACATCTACGCGATAATCAAACTCGTTCCACACTCTTGTCAGCATGTCCGGTGTTACGGTTTGGATGGAGTTCGCAACTCTCGGTTTGAGGTGGTGAGGGGGAAGCGAGATCGCATTCGACACGTCAATGTGAAAGGGACGATCTGATGTTTCCTTTGCGGTGCGCCTATTGGCGCCTAGCTGTTCGCGGACGAGACGTTGCTGCAACGCTGGATTGGTCGAGGAGCAGCTGGTGACCAGGCTCTTCATCGCTGGTCCCCAAGAAGCCCGGATCTTACCGCGTGCGATTTTTTTATATGGGGTACATAAAGGATCAAGTGTTTCGTCCACCATTGGCGACCTCAAAACGAGAATTACGGACGCCATCCAAAACCGTAACACCGGACATGCTGACAAGAGCGTGGAACGAGTTTGATTATCGTGTACATGTCGTTCGGGCCGCTCATGGTGATCACATTGAACATTTATGAAGATATGGTAAACAAACTTCACAGTTCCACGGTTCATTTGATTGCTCAATCAGGGTTGTAGGTAATTTGGTTTTGATATTATAGACCTTCAAAGTTGGGGTATTCTTTTATACTCATCCTGTATTATTTCGTCAACAGTGTCTTCAAAGGAGTGTCGTAACGTGTAGGCAAACTCCATACAACTCGGTAAAACTCGGATGATGNAGTGTCTTCAAAGGAGTGTCGTAACGTGTAGGCAAACTCCACACAACTCGGTAAAACTCTGATGACGAAATAGTGTGTCGGCCGCACTCGAAGTGTTAAGTATAGTAACGCCGCTGTAACTTAGGACTTGGGAGCTCTGCCAATGTCGGATCCCTTCTCCCCGGGGGAGGAAACAATTGAACGACGGTGGCACGGCAGGTGGGAGGGAATGCCTGCAGATTAGTCTGCCCGCCTGCCAGCTGTCTGTGGTCGGTGCTTCGCAAGTCGTTCTGTCTCTCTCTTTCACTAGGCTGGGCGGAACCAAGTCCATTCTTAGGCCGGTGCGACTAAAAGTATAGAAAATTACTCCAAAGAGACAACGCACCGTATTGTGCGCTTACTCACATGAAAGGCGTTCTGCGAGAAGTAAATGTGTTGTTTCACATTAGTACCACATACAGTTCAATTTTAGACACTATCGCGATTACTCTTTCCTCGCAAGGAAAACATTGAGAGCATAGTTTTCGCATAGATACATACCAGAATCACAATTTTACTGTTTCAGAAATGTACAAAACATGAAAACTATTTAACATACAGAAATTAGACCATTCACACTGAAAGAAGTTGCCACGAGCTACTTCAAGACGTACAAGAAAATGTTTTTGCAAGTTCAAATAATTCGTGAAAATAAGAAAATTATTGCAATTTATTTTTATTTGTGGCTGCGCCTAATTTTTTTAGGAAATAACTTTTGCTAAATATAGGCGTAACTTAAAATGAATTAAGAGGACATTTCAGTTACCCTTTTTAATTTTTCTGCAAATAGTTTGTATATTTTTTGTACATTACAAAAACAGTAATATTATTTTAACTTTGGCATGTTATTTTAAAGAAACCATGTGATATAAAAAAATTTTATTTGAGTGAAAGGTTCTTTTATATAATGTACAAATATAAAATAACAAAGTTTTCCGTAACCAACTCCTTTAAGAATATTTTGCATTACGACTATTTCTTACTAGGCATTACCAGCACACCTATATTCCCAGTGATTTATTTCATACTATTTATAAATTAAATATTATAATTTATAAATAAAAAAGTTAGCAAAAGTTCAATTCAACAAAAAATAAGGTACTTTTATGTCAACAGAAGTATAAAACGCTTGTGATACATGACATATATATTCTCTAACCTTGAATCAGCGAAAATTGCGCCAAATAAGTGAAAACAGTGAAAATTGAGCGACTGATAATTAGTGCCAGATAACTAATTACCATGGCGTTTGAATTTCGCGTATTTATTTGTGAATACCACTGAATGCCAAGAATTCTACTGCTATAAGTGTCACTTGTTCCCAGTTAATTTGCTTGATTCGTCAGTCGGCAGTAGCTTATTAACTGACTTTCAACAAATGTTATTTGACTGATTTGAATCACTGATTCGGGCTTAGTGCAGGAAATAAACAAGCACGTCTTACACGGGGTGATTTTCAAAAGTTTGCTTCAAAAAGAGGTCACAAAACCGTGAATAGGCTTTTCAAAATTGTGCCCGCGCATATTCCTTTCCGTCGCCTTAGGGCACTAATGTCCAGACCAATTTTTTTTTTTTTTTGCAAATGCCACAACTTAACTGTGGACTTGTCCGCGAGACAAGGAGTTCAATCATAGGCTGTTCACGGTAAGGTGAGCACTTTTGAGGCCCTAGTTACTTTTTTTCCTAGCAGTCATTTTTATCCTTCCACCACTTCCGCTAAGTAAGCAGTAAGCACAGTGTATACATTCCACCGGACTAGGAAGTCAACGTCTCAGGCTACAATGAATTATATTTACTGTCTATTCTTCCAAATTAGAGGCCTTCAAAAAGTGCTCACTTTACCGTGAACAGCATGTAGCTATATTTCACGTTCAGCTTTTTCTTTAATCGGCCGAACGATATCTTTTGAAGGACAAATGTTTCATTTTAAGCTCTCCTCACTTACGAAACTAAAATAATGAAATTGAATACATTGATGCATGAAATTTCAAAACTCAGGCATTATTCATAAATCGTTATCCCTATGGCGCACGAGCGTCGTTTTGAAAACGCTACATAATTGTCATGAACGGTATTTTTTTTAATTTGGTATTTTTATCATTACCAACGTTATCATGTTATGTAAGCATAATGTCTTCAAAATATAGGGGACCAAAAAAAAATGCATGTTGGTTGGCCTGAAGGCTTCATTCTTTCTGTAGCATTAACTTACATTCGGGAGAGAGAGAGAGAGAGGAACGTAATTGACAGTCGTGCTTGTGTCGCGAGTTGCCAACATGTCGACGCTAATGAGGACGCAACTTGCCGACATCTTGTCGACGAGCGAGTATAAGGAAGACGTCAGCCATCTCGCGAACCTGCCCAGGAAACGTTGCTGCCGCGAGCTGTTTGCGCCATTACGAGCAAGCTACGCGGTTTCGGACAGTGACGAAGGCACGGGACCTTGCAGAGAAACAAGCACACCGCGAGACGTATTCTATGCATAACTAGAGGTCAGTCAATCTGGCAAATTTGTTCCTGTGGCAGGTTAGACTTGAAAAACGTATACTCTAGTGTTCCTTTTCTGTTTGTACCACAGTGTATATGCTGTTCACGGTACAATGAGCACTTTCTAAAGCCCTGCCTAAGATCTACTTGTATGCACATTGCGTATTCTTCCGCCATATGTACAATCAACGTTACCATGGGCCTGGTCACTTTATTCGTGCGTCGCTCAAAAGCAACTGTAATTTTTTTTAGGATAGCAAATATTTTACAATTTATTTTTATTCTCACACTTACATGAATTAAAAAAAAAAAAACTTTAAATGAAATATTTTAGCATTTACAAATGTTCCCTTAAAAATTGTAGATCAACGTTAACACATGGAACTAGTTTCTTTCCGTCGTTACCAACTTTACTGGGCTCGTGCCAGTCAGCGTGCCCGTTAAAATATGCAGAGCCAGGGGCAGTGACATTTTTCAAAGGTTGATTTCAAAAGTGCTCACTTTGCCGTGAACGGCCTTCGAATAAGAACACAGAGGTTACGTAACAGCTCATTCCGCGAACTACCGCCGCACACGCCACCTAGATGGCGCCATTATCCAGCAACATGTTGGAACGCCGCTAGCCAATCAAAGCTTAGTAACTTACACGAGGTTATGGTTCAGTAAAGGCGACACGTCGGTTTCCAGGCCAGGCGAAGAATCCAAAACCCATTACAACAATAACAGTTTATTAAACATTTCAGCGAAGCACCAGCGGATCTGCCCTCCTGGTGACACGGTGTTTGGGACAATCACGCCACCAGAAACTATATAATTCCCCTCCCCCTTCTTAGGTATAGCTTCAGCTATTACACACTCAGGGATGCAGTCATGGCCACAAACCTGGCCATGACTGCTTTATCCCTCTTTGCCACGATGCACGCCTCCTTTTCTAAATTCCCTCTCATGTAGGCGCATGGGGGCTTAGCCCTGAGACGCAACACAGTCCAGACCTACCCCCGGACAACACTTAACACTTAGTTATTAGGGTATTTAGTAAAAAAATAAGATAAAAAGTACGGGGTCTGTCAGTGTGTCTGAAGACCCACGCAGAGATGAAGATGCAGCTTGGCGTGCCGTTCGTCGCCTTCCGACTCAACACTCAGCATCCGGCGACTGTACCATTCAGGTTAGTTGCATACTCTAATTGATCAGGGCCTCCCTCGCCAATACCTTATATTTAGAGACCAGAAAAATTAGCAGATTCATTTCGGGACAAGCTAGAATTCAAAACACGTGTGTTAATAAAACTTCAGCCATTGGTCCACACAGTGTTTCACACCTCCTGGGGAGCGCTGGTCCAATCGTCGTCTACCACTGTGACAGCAGACAACCAGTGTGAAGTTTATATCGGCATATTTGTACATAAGACTGTAGAGTCTAGCTTGCAGGTCATTGAACTCGCGAATTTTTCAGGTCTCTACTTATATTTAATGTATATCATAATATTTTAATTAAATACCTGCTCTGTCTTCATAATTAACTTCAGTTCTTCCCTCATAATATTATTAACTTTCCATAGTACCTCCTAGAAACTAGTATAAAAATATTGAAAACATAACAGTGCCAACCAATAGCCCAAGCCAATAGGGTACATTTCGCAGAGCGAGGTCGCCAATCAGACACCAGTCCAGTACCCAGACCTTCGCACAGCCAATCAGTGAATGGGTACGCCCACATCAAAGCAACCGCAACACCAGTTCTCCTTGGTATACCTATCTAATCTGTGCTTACAAGTCGTATTCTATCTCTAGAGACAGGAAATTTCGCGTTTTAGACGACCTGCAGTCTAGGCTTCACGGTCCCAGTGTGCAGCCAGTTTTACCTCAGACCAGGTGACACGGGATTCTGTGCCTGTTTCCTTGCATGTCTGTTATTGGCTCACAGTTCACCTGGGCGTGTCTAGCAAACTCCCATCCAATTGCAAACATAACAGAAATGTACACGTGTTCGAAGTTTAGCTTCTCCTAAAATGAATTCACGAAATTTTCCAGTCCCTATCTACCTCTAAAAGTCCCTACCAACCTCTACAAGTCCCTATCAACCTCTACAAGTCCCTATCAACCTCTACAAGTCCCTATCAACCTCTACAAGTCCCTATCAACCTCTACAAGTCCCTATCAACCTCTACAAGTCCCTATCAACCTCTACAAGTCCCTATCAACCTCTACAAGTCCCTATCAACCTCTACAAGTCCCTATCAACCTCTACAAGTCCCTATCAACCTCTACAAGTCCCTATCAACCTCTACAAGTCCCTATCAACCTCTACAAGTCCCTATCAACCTCTACAAGTCCCTATCAACCTCTACAAGTCCCTATCAACCTCTACAAGTCCCTATCAACCTCTACAAGTCCCTATCAACCTCTACAAGTCCCTATCAACCTCTACAAGTCCCTATCAACCTCTACAAGTCCCTATCAACCTCTACAAGTCCCTATCAACCTCTACAAGTCCCTATCAACCTCTACAAGTCCCTATCAACCTCTACAAGTCCCTATCAACCTCTACAAGTCCCTATCAACCTCTACAAGTCCCTATCAACCTCTACAAGTCCCTATCAACCTCTACAAGTCCCTATCAACCTCTACAAGTCCCTATCAACCTCTACAAGTCCCTATCAACCTCTACAAGTCCCTATCAACCTCTACAAGTCCCTATCAACCTCTACAAGTCCCTATCAACCTCTACAAGTCCCTATCAACCTCTACAAGTCCCTATCAACCTCTACAAGTCCCTATCAACCTCTACAAGTCCCTATCAACCTCTACAAGTCCCTATCAACCTCTACAAGTCCCTATCAACCTCTACAAGTCCCTATCAACCTCTACAAGTCCCTATCAACCTCTACAAGTCCCTATCAACCTCTACAAGTCACTATCACCCTCTACAAGTCACTATCACCCTCTACAAGTCCCTATCTATCTCTACAAGTCCCTATCTATCTCTACAAGTCCCTATCTATCTCTACAAGTCCCTATCTATCTCTACAAGTCCCTATCTATCTCTACAAGTCCCTATCTATCTCTACAAGTCCCTATCTATCTCTACAAGTCCCTATCTATCTCTACAAGTCCCTATCTATCTCTACAAGTCCCTATCTATCTCTACAAGTCCCTATCTATCTCTACAAGTCCCTATCTATCTCTACAAGTCCCTATCTATCTCTACAAGTCCCTATCTATCTCTACAAGTCCCTATCTATCTCTACAAGTCCCTATCTATCTCTACAAGTCCCTATCTATCTCTACAAGTCCCTATCTATCTCTACAAGTCCCTATCTATCTCTACAAGTCCCTATCTATCTCTACAAGTCCCTATCTATCTCTACAAGTCCCTATCTATCTCTACAAGTCCCTATCTATCTCTACAAGTCCCTATCTATCTCTACAAGTCCCTATCTATCTCTACAAGTCCCTATCTATCTCTACAAGTCCCTATCTATCTCTACAAGTCCCTATCTATCTCTACAAGTCCCTATCTATCTCTACAAGTCCCTATCTATCTCTACAAGTCCCTATCTATCTCTACAAGTCCCTATCTATCTCTACAAGTCCCTATCTATCTCTACAAGTCCCTATCTATCTCTACAAGTCCCTATCTATCTCTACAAGTCCCTATCTATCTCTACAAGTCCCTATCTATCTCTACAAGTCCCTATCTATCTCTACAAGTCCCTATCTATCTCTACAAGTCCCTATCTATCTCTACAAGTCCCTATCTATCTCTACAAGTCCCTATCTATCTCTACAAGTCCCTATCTATCTCTACAAGTCCCTATCTATCTCTACAAGTCCCTATCTATCTCTACAAGTCCCTATCTATCTCTACAAGTCCCTATCTATCTCTACAAGTCCCTGTCTATCTCTACAAGTCCCTATCTATCTCTACAAGTCCCTATCTATCTCTACAAGTAAATATATATCTCTACAAGTCCATATATATCTCTACAAGTCCCTGTCTATCTCTACAAGTCCATATCTATCTCTACAAGTCCCTATCTATCTCTATAGTGTGTTCGCGGGTTTTTTCACACTTTTTGAATTAAACCTTCGAAAAAGTACCCCATGTTTGACGTGCCGAGTTGTTTCCTAAATACGTCATGTTTCATAAAAGTTTAATACTTCTTTTAACACAAAAGTACCTTATTATTAGTTAAAATAAACTTTTACTCATATTTTATTTGTAAATTATAATATTGAGTTTACAACTAATATTAATAAAAACACGGAGAAAACATGTCTGATGGAAATACTTAGTATGGAAATAGTTCTTATGCAAAANCAACTAATATTAATAAAAACACGGAGAAAACATGTCTGATGGAAATACTTAGTATGGAAATAGTTCTTATGCAAAATATTACTATACACAGTGCACAGGANCAACTAATATTAATAAAAACACGGAGAAAACATGTCTGATGGAAATACTTAGTATGGAAATAGTTCTTATGCAAAACATTACTATACACAGTGCACAGTAATGCGATGCGTTGTCCTTTTGGTACAATTTTCTAGGCTCGGTTTAGCTTTGTTTGCATGAGGCGGAGGAATATCCTGGAAGTAGAATATTTGCAGTGCTTCAGAAAATTAGGATGTAACTGTGAATGGACTATACTCGTGTATCACATTAAATTCCAAATTCTGAGCAAGAATTGCCACGAAAAGTGAGGGGAAACAAAACGACGCCTGGAGGGAACCAGGGGGGTTATTCTAAGTATTTCCTTCCGATGAAAAAAATAGATTCTTTACAACTATCGGCTCCATACCACTGCTCGGTATTCTAAGCTTGAAACGAAGGTCGAGTGACGTCACGAGTGGAGTCGGGACGTATCAACTTCTCACGAGCAGTCGGCAGGCTAGAATTTCGTAGTTTAAATATCTGAAATAGAATTATGTTATTATATGTCGCAACAACATTTTTTAAAAGGGCAAGCTTATAAGCTGTGTGCATTTGTATTTTGTCACCTAATAGCCTACAGTTTGGAATGTTAATTTTAAAACTGAAGGATAAAATTTGATAGGTAGGTCTTATGTACTTGTAACTAAAACGGATCGTGATTAACTTTAAATATTACGGATATGAATATATTATTCAACAAAATGACAATTCCTAGCATTGATTCCAGAAAGAAGAGACTAATAGATTCCACGTCATTTATCAAATTTTCAAACTAACTTTGAAGCCAAAATTAATAACACAAATACATTCAAAATCTACGTATGCTCCTTCTGTACAAAATAAATATTTTCTGCGCTGAAAGGTTATCGGCGTTTTAAAAACCATAGGCTTATATGTGGTAAAAAGGGAGGGAAGGTTATTTAATTCACACCAAATTCTATGCCTGTCGCGTAAGAGGTTAGCAATACTGTTATAATATATCAACTAGAGAAAAAAAATGGTATAACGCCAGTGACTCAGTCAATGTTACTTATTTTATATTTATCCAAATTATCACCTTCCATGGCTCCACGGTACACTTCAGTGGACACCAAGGTTAGGAATATTAATATAATCGTTTTAAGATGTGTAGATTTCTTTGTTATTCAAGACAGCGTGAAATCTATATTAAAAATCTGCTAACTTTCCTTCACTTAGCCTTGGCGAAATATTTTCTTTTCCACAAACACAAATGGTTTGCTTAACACCCGGGCCACGTCCTTAATAAATAAACCTCTATCTCTCACGAAGGTAAAAAAAAATGCAGTTCAACATGGCCACCAACCACAGTTTTTCACACTCCCCACAAAATCAAAGAAAACTGTACACTATTATTTTCTTATAAAATACATATTTCTAGTTATATATTATTTTTCACGATCTAAAAATATAAGGCTTAATATTCGTGTCTTTAAGTATTGCTTTTTAAACAGATTTGAGCAATTTTAAAACGAGTAATTCTAGTAATATTTCGTTTGTACGTTGTCGACCATGCGCAGAGACACTAACGCTCGTCTAGCTTGGGGTGGGGAAAGTCGGTAAGCCGAAGATTCCCGAATGTACCCCTGTGCTAAACGACGAACAGCTCTGAATACCGTCTTCAAGCAGCCGATTATATTCGTCAGCTGCGAGACAGTAGGTTCGAGACGATGTCGGCAGTTACCGACGAAACTTGGAATAAGCTCCCAGGTGGCGAACATTGTCGTGTTTAAATGCGATATTCAGTTCTCTTGTGGAGTGGAATAACTTAGCCAACACAGTTACAACTGCGTCACGCATCAAAAGCACGCATGCAAGTCCGCGGCGTCCTCTTCGCAATTCGTTACATCCGCCATTTTGCGGAGGAATCGGGCGGTTTGCGTTTTTTTTTTTTTAACTTCCTTTCACCAGATTAGAAAGTTTCGCCAGACGTTCGAAAGTTCCGCCAGACGTTAGAAAGTTTCAACTCCTACAGCGGTCGTAACTGATTTTAATCCACACGCATCAAAATTATTTCCGTGAAGGAAGGTACAGCTTTGGCTTGCTTCTAAGAGCTCGTAACTCTATTTGAGAAAATGGCATAAAATATCGAAATAACGCTAAGAGAAAACTTATGACGTTTCATCACTATGCAGTTATAGAAACATGATGCATAGTAAACTTAAAAACGTGTTACTAGCAGATGTGCATTGAAAATAAAACACAAATTTCACCCAGAATCGTGTACTGGGGAAACATTGGACTTAACGAGGTTTTACAAGTAAGCAGACGTGTAGTCTACTCGCGGTTTCTTCACACTTTTTGAATTGAACCTATCAAAAATCCCCCCATGTATGACGTTGTTTCCTTAATACCTCGTGTCGCACAAGTATCTCGCGTATTTGTAATTAAATTCCACTTTTAATTATATTTTATTTATAAAATACAACAGTTTATATTTGCAATTAATATAAATAAAACAGGGAGAAAACAGGTGTGTTGGTAATACCCAATAAGAGATCGTTATAATGCAATATATTATTACACCGTGTGCGGACGAATGCGGTGAGCTGACACTTTGGTGTAATTTTCTAGGCTCGGTTAAGCTTCGTTTGCACGAGGTGGAGGAATATCCTGGAAGTAGAACTTCAGTAAGGCTTCAGAGAAGTTTGAAGTAACCGTGAATGGACTATACGCCCACATAAAACGAATCATAGGGTCACCTGTTTTACGCGAAAAGATTTACGTGCAGACTACATTTCAATACCCCATGCCCACACTTGCAGTCTTCATTTGACTATTGGCCTCTTGTCTCCGTGGGAAGACTGACTGCTACGCGAGTGAGCCAATCAGAATCAAGTTTCTCCGAAAGTGACCGTCCATGATTCACGGGCAGGCAGATAAGGTATGCGTAACAATTCAAATGATCCAATCACGAAAGTGGTTCAGAACTTGAGTGTTTTGGAATATACAACTTGTCCGGAAATATTTTCGGGAAAAACACGTGTCCTTAACAAGTCACCATTTAACCACTAGAGAATGTACGCAATGTTCAGCCAATGTTGACGTGGTGTCGCCTCGTACCGCGGGAGTTGTTGTTCAAAAACGTTCTTTTTTCTGCGTGTCTCTCTGGAACAACTTGGCTGAGGATAAATAAGAGGGAGGCATTTACGCCGGAAGTTCACGAGTGCTACTTTGCGAGATCTACATAGGTTCGTCGGAGCTTTTACTCTTTGTATCACAAACCGGAAAGACTGAATATTTTAAAATGCAGTTCTCGTTGGGAAAGCTGCGAGGATACGTCTGGCATACAAATACCTGCTACGCCTACATGTCTCACCATATGCCGGTGTCGCATACTAACCTACGCACAAACCTACGCGTGGCGGTTATTTCAAGCTGCAAAAAGCCATTTTAAAAGCGTTCAAGCGCCAAAGTTGATTTTATTTATTTTTAATACATTTTAAAAAATTGTAAAAGTGCAAAAAGTGGTAAATTAATTTACACAAGTTATAAAGGGGACTATAATAATTCCACATTTACATAATATTTTTCCATTGAATTGTAAAATCGTATCGATTAAACATATTTGGTTGCAGTTTTAAATAACTGCTGAGTCACCAAAACATATTAGAGAAATTTCATGGAAATTCACTGCGTGATTCGCCTGTAGTATAATATCAAAATTTACTTACAAATTCAAAGTAATATTTGCCAGACGTTAGACCCCATTTGACGGTGATGAAAGTGCTGAATTTAAAATTAATTGATTCAGGGCCTTAATATAACTTCAAGAAGTGAAATCAAACATACTGTCTAAATAAATTTTTAAAAATGTTTGCCACAAAATTTATAGTAAAATTATTTCAGTTTTGTTGAAAATGTCCTTGAAATTTACTTTCCTCTCAACTTGGTATTTTTAAAAATCAAATTCGTATTGGCACAACATCAAAAAACACTCACAGTTTTGATTTGCTACCGACCTAATATCACGTCACCCGAATTTAAATGAGATCTATTGAGCTTTCCGTAACTTTACGAAATCCGCATTATTTGAAGACGCGGAAAAAGAAGAAGTACTTCGATAGCAGATTCCATAATGTTCCCTGTAGCGTAATATTACGTCGTCAACACTCAAACTATAACTTACTCATATGAACAGGATGTATTGTATATTATTCTACTCAGGAAAGAACATTTTATTGGGCCACTTACAACACGGTATCGTATTGGCAGAGAGCCGACCAGTAAACAACGTTGTGCGGTATAGTAAGAGTGCCCATTGCTGTGTAAGCCAATAGGAAGTTAGTAAATGGGAATACAGAGACCCATACAACTGATGGTCAAGCAGTTTTGAATATGGGTGTCTCACTTAGAGCTTGTATTATTTGTCGGTATATCTGTACTTCACTCCGAGTGTTAAAATATCTTCACGTATTTTTGAGAATTTTCGTGCATGAACACGCTTGTAACTGCCAGAGCGGTTAGGTTCACGGAAGTGAATTGGCGTTGTCGTTCCTTTCACGTGGACGGACCCATTCGTTGATAAGCTGTGCGAGCTTCCACACACAATCAGTTATAATTTCACTGTTTACATCAGTTAACAGTGCCTGGCTGATTCAACAGTCACTTCAGTGAATTTAACTCATGACAAAATGCCAGTTCACAGAGGTTCCACACATTAAATATAAATGAGTTATAATTTCACTGTTTACATCAGTTAACAGTGCCTGGCTGATTCAACAGTCACTTCGGTGAATTCAACTCATGAATTAGTGACAAAATGCCAGTTCTCAATCACTTAGTAATTCAGTGACATTTTCCACTGATTCATAAACCATTTTACTCACCGTTTCTCTGTGAATTTGTTTTTCGACTGATGAGTCAGTTCAACAACGTGTATCAAATGGCAGTTAACACCTTATAATATCATCCCAGAGTATACTCGTTCACGTCTGACATTTTGCAGGATGTGTGAAATCATGGTCTGTGCTGTACAAGTCCAGACGCTAGCACCAACCCAGACATTGCATTTTTCTGGCCAATGCCACTGTCTGCTGCTGACACATTGGTTGCTTCTTGTGCAATGGATCTACTAAGACTCTTTCCATAGGCTACAAAGTGTCAGTTGTTGTAAGTAGGGCCAGTGACTTTTCGCGTAAAAATCGGAGCACGCAGTAGACTTCAATACTATATACACACCTCAGCTGTTGTTGTACCTCCATTGGCTGCTGGTGTCGTGTCCGTCTTTGAACAAGCCACTCAGGACTAAGTAACTCCGACACTGAACCTTCGTGATTCGTGCGCAAACGGTTAACACCTGGCCAGAACATTTTTTTTTAGCCAATCAAAGAAGCTGGACGACCCTGCAGTGCTTTGGACTGTATCATGTCTCGAAATCTTTTCGCGAAATATCACTGGCCCTAGTTATAATCCTTGCGCTGTGAGCGCTGTACGAATGGTAAAACCGAAGTAATCCTCCATGACATCGTCACCGAAAAATCAATACGGAAGTTAAACAGCAGAAACTCACAAGTACTGCCTGCGTCTCTGGCATTCCAACTACGGA
>NQII01000749.1:332829-345737 GCA_002778355.1 Clitarchus hookeri
GTATAGTAAAAAAAAAAAAAAAAAAAAAAAAAGATGGATACTGTCCCACTTAATTGTAAGGGCATGTCTCACAGCATTACTTCCGCACTGCTGTTTTAAGGAATATGCGGCAGATACACCGAGAAGCCTTGAATCAGCTTTGCCTCTTCGAGGACTTGTTGGCTCACTCATCACAGAGCCCGGAACCCGCTTTGCTGCCTATGAAGACTAGGTGGGGTTCATAAACTGATGAGTAGCCTCGAATTTTGCTTATCGGGCAGAAAAAAAAATTGGTTGAAACATTTTTTAAATTTTTTTTTTAAGGGTAAGTCGATTTTGGGGTTGAATCGCCAGTTTCTGAAGTGATTCAGGAGTAAAACGGGATACCATGGGTAATATGCCCACCCGAGGCCGTCAAACGCGACCTTTAACTGTGATGTTATCCAAGATGGCGGACGGCTCCTGGCTCCTATTCCTGACCCCAGCGGTCGCTCGCTCTCATTTATATGTATAATAGTCATGACTACACAGTAAAAACTGTTGCACATTAAAACAAAACACATCTGTTCACTAATAGCAAAAAAATTGGTGTAACACAAATCCAATATTGTATGCATCCAAAACACTTTCCCATTGAACACACAAAATTCACGCATCTACGTGTTTATAATAAGTTATATTAGGAGAAAATAATTTAGCTTTGTAAAAATGAAGCAGTTTGTACGCCAAGGTTTTCAACCCTCTCAGAACGTTTCAGTTTTGTTCACAGTATATTATGCACAAAGTACTGTAGTATACTTCATTTCATATTAGTTGGCCAGATTCTGACAGTCAGTGAGTGGTAACTTAACGTATTCCAAACAAACAACGTGCCATTTACAAAATCCTGTATCAGCTGCTGCATGAAAGAACAAAAGTTAATGTTACGTTGGCTATTCTGAGTGCACTGCCGACGCACATTAGACCAGCTGAAAAATACAGTGATAAGAAAGAGTTCCTAGATTAATTAATACATTTGATTTTACGTGGTCATAAAACAGCTGTTTTTGGTGTTAAAAAAAATTTCGTGCTAAAGCAGAAATGTATAGGTGTTCAAAATTAAAGGCACATTAAAACGATTCGTATCCGAATGAAACGCAACGTTCAAAACCTTTTTTCAAGTCTTATCACCCCTCTCCACTATGCTTTCCATACACGCTTTATATTACTTCCAAAAACATACAGAAATATTGCATAATATTGTTGAATTATGTTTGCTAATAATTTGACGAAATATATTTCCATTCCGTGTCGTTCCTAGCCAGTAATATAAGAACAGTCAACTTTACAAAGGCGCGACCTGTTGAGCAAAGTTAGCCGCTCAGACTTCGCTCCGGACATGTAGTGCGCGCCATCTATTGGATTTGTGCTGAAGCATTACCAGCCAGAAAAGAAAAGCGTTCACGGGCTTTATATAATACATTTACGAACATATACCAATAGTTTTATTTTTCGCGAGCTCTGCATAATTTTTAAAGTAACATATATTTCGTGTACAGCGATTTTGAGTACTAATACTTTATATTCGGCAGGTAATCGTTCGTCTACGTAAATTATATGCCATATTGTTCTCCAAAAGCCAATTCCCTTGTTTCCGAAAAAAAAAAAAAAAAAAAAGTGGGACACATGTGAATAGTTTTTAAGCAATTTTAACGTTATTCCACGTCACATATTTCCAACTCGAATATAATAGCTACAACTACCGTTTCGCAAATGCTATCCCAAATTCACTGTCTCGGGCAAATTAAAAAAGAGTTGCAAATATTAAATTTTTTGTAATGTTTTGTATTTTTACTTTTATAACCTACTAATTTTTTTAGATAGACGTCAGTCTAAAATATCTTAAAATTTGTTTAGCATTACATTTTTTTGTAGTTACTAAATTTTAAATTAATTATTTATACCTTTGCCCTTTAACATAACAATTTAATGATTAATGATTTATGTACACATTACTTACTACAATCACAGCTACGTATTTCTGAGTAGCAAGTTTGCCTAAAAGTCCCACGAACAGTACATTGAAAAGGGGGATCAGCTGATAATGACAGCATGCAAATAAACAACATCGTTGCCATGTGGCCGATCAGCTGATGGCGGAAAGATACGCAGTCAGATGTAAACAGTGGAGCTACTTTCGCAGACCTAGTCAGAATCTGGCCAACTTACATGAGACAGAGTATACCTAGGAGCTGGCGTCTGTTAAGGTCCCCTACTCGAGCAGGAAGACACCAGCTCGCAAACCCAACTACACCCTTCACGTGTTCTGGGAAAGCGCCTTTGCCTTTGTGTTTCCCCAGGCGCCCGTAATTCTCACGTCGCATTATGCATACAGCCGAAGAAACTTCGACCTGGGCCGAGTGCACTGAAGAAGAAACTGCTCAACCCTCTGGGAGCAACTTTTTTTTTACAGTCATATTGGAGGTTACATATTTATAAAATCAGAGATCTAAACTTAAGGTAGCCAGTACCCAAAAAATGCATTATCTTATTTATATTTGTACGAAATGCCGTTCATCCTGTAGGCATTACTTGTAAGTGCTCTTTCCTTGCATAAAACGCTTTTTAGATCATATAATTTTCGCATCATGTTGTAACATTTCAGTTGAATCAGATATGTAGAAATTACTTCAGTAATGATATTTACGTGGAAATTAATTAGTCGAAATTCTTTTCACTAATTATATTTTCTCGTTCATCTTTTCCAACAAATTCAATAAATAATTCACTCTTCTTCTTAAACAAATTCAATAACGTACATCTTATCGAAACCAAATAAATAAATATTAATCTTTTTCCGTTATTATTTATGAAACTTTAAAAACTTGTTGCGTTAATTATTGTGATTTCCTTAAATTATTACGTTAATTTTCTTTATCACACACACGTCTATCATTAGCAGTGGTGTTATTCTTTTCGTTAAAGAAAATTAAGTTCGATTTTATTTCTGCCTTACTTATGTTGTCACCAGTCCTCCAATTGGCTGTCGTCTGACCACGCCAAATCTCTCCGCCAACCAGTAATGGCCAGACGAGAGACAACTGGTATATTTTCTTTCGTGCATTTGTTTAATAAACCTTTAATACTTCCTACCCTCTAGGGAATAAATGAATAATAACAAACAAAATCATAATACTGAATATCGTCTAGAAACAAATGAAATATACCTACACATTATCTCTGTGTCAATAAACTATCAAAATAACCAAAGATTATACTGTATTTTGTTTAACTCCCAAAATAAAGCTTCATTTGGAAATTATATTTAATGAATTGGCAACATAAGCAAATACTCTGTAATCCTATATAATTATAATATCTGTGACTAACGGTAAATATAACACCTGAAAATCCGCAACGTTACAATGTCATGACAAAAACACAATGTGGTAATTCATTTTAAGGCATGCTTAGAAAAATATAATTTTACAAAAACAAATCGCCTGTACAATTCAAAATTATGCAAACATTTACTTTTACTAACCAATTTTTAAAAAATTTGTGAAAAGATTTTATGGCGTGATTTCCAATATTTCTTTAACTAATGGCATCTTATTTTAAGATGAATAATCTCATTTCGGTAAGTGGGTTAGTTTCTATTTGTACGTTCCAGCAAAATTCAAATTGTGATTCTGACAATTCATTATGCAAAAAAAAAAAGCGGTATGAATTTGTTTTCATGCAAGGAGCTATTACTCGTATGTAATGTCTATAAGGTGAACAGTATTTCGTACAAATACAAAATAATGAATTTGTTTGTGAGCAGCGGCTTTAAGGCTCCCGTCTACCCGGCGCTTGAACTACAGTGCGGTGTGTATCAAACACTCTTGAAACTATTAAAAGGGCATCCAAAAATGCTGGGGCCGCGGTGGTGTAACGGTCAGACAACTCACCTCCCACCTGGGCGAACCGGGTTCGATTTTCCGACTGGTTCGCTCCCAGATTTTCGCACGTGGGAATCGTGCCGGGTGATGCTGCTGATCGGCGGGTTTTCTCGGGGATCTGCCGTTTCCCCCACCCTTGCATTCCAGCGCTGTTCCACACTCACCTCACTTCACCCTCATCGGCTCTCAAGACAACGATGTTAAAAGCAGCCCAGATCTGTCAACTCTTGTATATTCTACACTGGTATTCATGCTCCTATAGGTTGTTTACGGTAAAGTGAGACCTTTTGAGGCTCTAGTTACTTTTTTTTCCTATGAGCCATTTTTTTACACTTCCGCCACTTTTTAAAGTAAATATTGCCACGTCAGTAATAAACACAGTGTATACATTCCACCACACTCGAAAGTTTACGTCTAAGGCTACAATAAAATATATATTTACTGACTATTATTCCAAATGAGAGGGCTTCAAAAAGTGCTCACTTTACTGTAAATAGCCTATAGTTAAACTGACATTGTAATATATAAATTACTGCTTCTTAAGTCAGTGTTTCTTATTATATACACATAAGAGAACGAGTTTGCATTTCATTAAAGCATTTACTTTCCTAAAAATTCCACTGATTTCTCCTGGATGTCGCATGAATGAAGTGAGACTGCTCATGGCAATGTTAATCTTACATATAGCGGAAGAATACAAAATTAAAACAAAAAAAAAGGTGATCGTAATCAGAGCTCGGATAACCGTGTACAATGTATATAGCACACTGAAGGTTAAGTCAAACTTTTATGAAGCCCTGCTAAAGTTCTACTTCCATGATATTCTTTCGCCTCGTGCAAACAAAGTTTAACCAAGTCTAGCAAATTACACTAAAGGGACAACGCACCACGTCCGTGTGCACTTAGTATAGTAATATTTTGCATAATAACTATTTCTTACTATCCATTACCAACACTCCTATTTTATCCCTGTATTTATTTGTATTAATTACAATTGAAATATTATTAATTATAGATAAATTACAAATGAAGGTTACATGTAATAAATAATAAGGCATTTTTTATACTAACAGAAGTATAAAACGCTTCTGATAAATGTCATATTTAGGAAACAAACAAGCACGCCATACACGGGGTGAGTTTTCAAAAGTTTGAATTAAAAAGTGTGAACATACAGCGAATATACCATACAAACTAATTTTATGCGAGGCGCAGGAAGACAAATGTGCCAATCATGAACCAGGTTGAGCGCCTGTGAGCCCACACAACGCCAAAGTTAGATACGAACTGCTATTTCCCCACCTAAGTCTCGTGTCTTCTTACTTTCAAAAAGTAATTTACTGCCATTAGTCGTCCCCGTCACTTTTTTCATTATATTTACTGCCGTTTAAAACTTACTGTTTTCAATTTAAATCATATGACTTAATCGTAAACAAGTTAGCTGCGTCGTTTCAAGCTCGAGACGCTATCTGGCTCAGAGTGCCCTTAGCTGCGTTGCCATTTAATTTTCAGTAGAGTTTTGTAATGGATGTCGAAATTTAAACAACTTTTTTACCGACTAACTTATTCGTGTTCCTAAAAGAAACCACTCCCAAGGCAATTAAAATAAAAGACAGTTGACCCCGGAAGATAATAAAATAAAATAAATTTTATAAAAAAATCNCACTCCCAAGGCAATTAAAATAAAAGACAGTTGACCCCGGAAGATAATAAAATAAAATAAATTTTATAAAAAAATCCCAGGAGATAAGACAAAGTTCTAGGCAGGAAATTAATCGCACGAAATGTAACACGTAACACGCATTAAAAAATAACCTTTCGGAAGTCGATCCGACATGACCTTTGGGCCATAACGTCCCTGACCACCATAAAAACTACAAAGATCAATTTCCAACGGAGAAATGACACCATAAAAAATAACACACACTCACTGATGGTAACAGATACTGTCTATTTTGAATGTTATAATTATCCTATAATACCGAAGCCATTAAATTTAAAGGGCAATGACTAAACCTACAAAATTCACGTTATCCCCGGACACCATAATTAATTGCCTAGTTGTTTGTTCGGAAGATATCCGCCATTGGCCGGCCGTCAGTTCATGTGGCACGCTCCAAAGGACTTTCAACCAATAACAAAAATTCAACGATAGAGAGGCAAATTACCTGTAATGCGGCCTCGCGGTTAAGGACGTTGACACGGAGTTAAAGTTAAAGACATCAAAGTTAAAGCGAGTGAGTGAAGAGATTTGGGCGGCTCTTAACAGCGAGGTCTTGAGAGCCGGTGAGGGTGATTGAGGTGAATATGGAGCAGGGCCGGAATGAAAGGGCGGGGAAAACGGGAGATCGCCGAGAAAACCCGCTGACCTGCGACATCGTCCGGCACGGTTCCCACATGCGAAAATCGGGAGTGACCCGACTGGGGATTGAACCCGGTTCGCCTTGGTGGGAGGCGAGCAGTCTGACCGCTCAGCCACCATGGCCCCATCCAAGTTATAGAAATTCGTTCTGCATGCATTACTTTCAAAGAATGCGGTTTTAAACAAAAACGAAATAGTCAACCCAACATTCACAGAAAATACGGCCACGTTAAGAAATTATTTTTAAAAAATGTGTATCCGTTTATTATTTTATTGTAAAATGTTAAAATTTAGGAAAAGCAATATTTAACATACAAAATGGCAATATTTCCTAACGTGAGCGTGCATGACATGCCAGTCAGATCAGCGATGCAGTCTGTCAGGACTCGGAGGATAATGAAGGCATTATCACACGTGGATCATTTCCGATCGAGCAGTAAAGGAGGTAGAGTGTTTTAATGAAAGGTCCTAGTAATCAACATTGTTGGAAAATTTATTGATAATTCCATAAAAACTGCATTAAAAATGCCGTTTCCCGACTGTTTTGAAATGGCTTTAAAGATAAGCATTGTGCACAAATGTCCATTCCGTCCTAATAGGACCAACCTTCCGTCGTTAACAAGAAACTCTGTGGCTTTGTCCTCCATCGTCACCGCGGAATATTTCGAGTAATCGTCCGAGAAGGAGCGCACTGCACACACTTCTAGCACACTGGAGGTGCACAGTAGTGCTGCAAGCTGATGACTCGAAGCNCCGAGAAGGAGCGCACTGCACACACTTCTAGCACACTGGAGGTGCACAGTAGTGCTGCAAGCTGATGACTCGAAGCAACTTACCGCTTGGTATCGTATACTGGAGTGCTGAACTGAAATTATTCTTCCCTTTTTACTCGCATTTATGACGTGAGAGCGCGCACACACAAACTAAGATGTCACACGGCAGCTGAGATAGGCCTGCTGTGATGCACGCTCTTATAGGCAGTTCACGGTAAAGTGAGCACTTTTGAAAGCCCTCTTATTTGGAATAATAGTCAATAAATATATCCTGTGTTAGCCTTAGACGTTAACTTNCCGAGAAGGAGCGCACTGCACACACTTCTAGCACACTGGAGGTGCACAGTAGTGCTGCAAGCTGATGACTCGAAGAAACTTACCGCTTGGTATCGTAACCTGGAGTGCTGCCGCAACTGAAATTATTCTTCCCTTTTTACTCGCATTTATGACGTGAGAGCGCGCACACACAAACTAAGATGTCACACGGCAGCTGAGATAGGCCTNCGTGAGAGCGCGCACACACAAACTAAGATGTCACACGGCAGCTGAGATAGGCCTGAGCACTTTTGAAAGCCCTCTTATTTGGAATAATAGTCAATAAATATATCCTGTGTTAGCCTTAGACGTTAACTTCTAGGTGCGGTGATGTACACACACTGTGTTAATTACTTACATGACAATATTTATTTTAAAATAGCTGTTGAAGAATAAAATAGCTGAAAGGAAAAGGTAACTAGGAGTTCTCACTTTACCCTGAACAGCCTATATTCACTACGAACAGAATGTAAATAAACGTCCTTATCGCTGCACCGTTTGACAATGTGATTTCGACGATTGTGATGGCGGTTGGCTTGTCAGTTTGGTTCGTAGTGAAAGCAGTAGTGTTGTGTCCAAACAATAACACACGGCCAGAAATGAACTGTTTAATCCTATTTGCTGAAGGCGTTATGCACACGACACAGAATAAAGGTCCGCCTGTTTACACGCGCCTCCACATCGAAGATGAGTTTTATGTGGCATGTATACACGATGACCTTGAACCGTACCGTGTGAAGGATGACCTTTCGTTTTGATACGAAACACATATTCCATCGCGAAGCTAGCGTAAACACGGGAGATCGTTTCGTTCGTCTCGACAGGCAGAGTGACTCCTAGGGTGGCACTCGTGTTCCTCGGGGTTAGTTTAGCANGGGGGGGGGGATCGCGGATCCAATTACCGGCATGCAAATGGCCTGTTATCGCAGTCCCGCCATCGCTCGCACGCAAAGAAACACTTAGCACGTTAGGAGGGCGGTCACAGATGTATCTACTACCCGACCAAGCTAAGTGCGTAGCCAGGGAGGGGTAATACTCGAGCGCTTGTGTAGCTGATGAGAGGGGAGGGAGAACAACGAGTAGGGGAAATGCACTAGCGTTAGTCGTCCGCGCAAGTGCGTTTGCACATGTCGACATGAATNGTAGCTGATGAGAGGGGAGGGAGAACAACGAGTAGGGGAAATGCACTAGCGTTAGTCGTCCGCGCAAGTGCGTTTGCACATGTCGACATGAATTTAACTCTTCCAACACGATGCCCCGTATATCGCATGGGCAACGATTTATGAATAATCCCTCGAGTTTTTAAAAGCAATGCACCTACCTCTTCTATTTAGTTATTTACTCTGGTAAACAAGGAGCATAAAATAAAATATATGTCGAAGAAATATTTCTTCCGACCGAACAAAAACGGCACAGGTAGAAAATACGCCGCTAAACACGATGGATGAACTTACATAAAAACTAGCCAGAAGTACAAGTGCACTTGAAGATAGTCAAACCCTCCAATAGAGCGGACCAATAACAGACGCTCGTCAGTAAAGCTGGTGAGTTCTGAGTGGGCGTGAATGATGGAGACGTGACTTAAGTAAAATGCAACAGCCAATGAAGCATGCATGCCTCCACAGGCAATGCATACATGATTCGCGCCAAGTCTGTTGGAAATAATGATTACAGTAGATAATTTGGCCCTGTATCGAGTGTGTTAAGGCCGCCGTCTACCTGGAACTTTTTCCCGCGTTTAGGCCGAGAAGCGCGGGAGCGATAAGGGCGACACTGCCACGCGCATCAAGTACGCCATCGCCGCTAAGCGCAAGGCTCTGAACTGGCGTGCAGTGTTCTCGTAGTGCTGCGTGTACCTATGGGACTTTCAGCGGTGACCATATTATTTTATTAGTGGGAAGTCTTTAGGAAGGTTCAGTGCAGGCCCCTATAGTAGTTTTGTATGTATCTGATGCGTGCATTTTGAGCTACAGCGCCTTGGAAAGGCCGTTTTTAGCGGTTTTGGAGTACTCTGAATTGACGTTTCTAACGTACGTGATATTTTGAAAGTACTATACAGCTCTCGTCTGGAGTGTGTGTTCTTTTCGTAGATCAGCACGTTGGACGCACGCTTAATAGTTTCGTTGAAAAACGTGTATTTGGAACACTCTGCAACGCAGTTCAAGCGCCAGGTAGACGGGTGCCTTAAGCAACTCCTACAGACACATGGAACCATCAACACAGTCGCGCTAATTACTGAACACCTGCTACTAAGGCATCTGACACCCGCAGCCGAGCGTTTTATCTTATCCTGGAAGGAATNGCGCTAATTACTGAACACCTGCTACTAAGGCATCTGACACCCGCAGCCGAGCGTTTTATCTTATCCTGGAAGGAAGATGTAAGGTAGAGAAGGACGAGGGGAGATAACTACGTGACCTTGTGTAGTTCATATAGTTTCAAGGCGCACACTTCGCTTGGTCGAGTAGTAACTGGGACTTGCTTTCCGCATTCACAGTTTCATTTTGTCCGCAGGGGGCGTCTTTACACCGATAGGCTATTCACGGTAAAGTGAGCACTTTTTGAAACCCTCTCATATTGAATAATAGACAATAAATATATTTTATTGTAGCCTGAGACGTTAACTTTCGAGTCCGCTGGGGCCGGGGTAGCTGAGCGGTTACTCGCCTCCCACAAAGGCGAGCCGGGTTCAATCCCCGGCCGGGTCACTCACGGATTTTCGCAAATGAGAAAATCGTGCCATGCCACTGGTCGGCGGGTTTTCTCGGGGATCTCCCGTTCCCCCTGCTCTTGCATTCTGGCACTACTCCATTTTCACATCATTTCGCCCTCATCGACTCTCAAGACCTTGTTGTTACGAGCCGCCCAAATATATCCACTCACTCGAGTCTGGTGAAACTGTGTTTATTACTTAAATGACAATACTTAATTTCTAAAAGTGGTGGAAGGATAAAAAAATGCCTTATGGGAAAAAAAGTAACTAGGGCATGAATAGTGCTCATTTTACCGTGAACAGTGTATACCAGCTTCTGCTTATGTGCGCCCGTAAGAGCGACAGATTCTAAGGCTGCGTTCGTATTAACCATTTGGTGCTAGTATTTAGTAACGCACAGTTCGGAGGCCGTTAATAGTTACTTGTTCACCGATGGTCGCGATTTGGTAATTTAGTATCTTGATAAGTTTTATTTCATACTAAAAACTAATTAATAAAATACCAATAACATCGTAGTTTCAGGTGTCACGTCAACTTTTTTACAGTAAAATTGCCGATTCGACCTACACCTGGGTGGGATAGAGACAGAGTGACATGAGAACGTGGAAGTAAGGTTAAAAACCCACAAGCAAATGTTTGCTCGGTATTTTGGAGAGTTTACTTACAAACCATGAACTAAGTTGCAAGTATGAATAAGACGTTTGTTAATGATAAAAATAATATTTTTTCTCTTTCACGCATTAATTCTAATTACTATCTTAAATCTCTGCCCATCTAGCAAGCAAGTACGAGGGGAGGGTTGGTACATACTGTAAGAACTGGTAACGTCCTTCCATGATATGAGGATTCAAAAGCGAATGTAGACCGAGTTGTATTGGATCGAACCCATGATTTACCGAATTAAGCTATCTGTGTATGTGCGGCGTATATACAGGTCACAACATACAATAACCAATTCACTTTGTATGAACATTTTAAATTGTATTTGTCTCTTCTGCCCACCTGGGAAGTGGGCCCCACATATGAAACAATCTGTACATAAAAAAAACAATGACTAAACAAATATATACACGTATATGTACACATATCCACAAACTTATGGAAGTTAAATGTATATCAATTCGAGCGGAAAAAATTATACAGTACTATTTATTAATAATTTCAATCGTGACTGGCTATTCTAAACCCGTCTGGTCTATACTGCATACTGTTACGCACTCGATGCTTCGCATCCCGTGAGAGAAAGTAGAAGTGAGAGTAAAGTAGTTATATGGTAGCGGTGGCGGTAAGTCAATGGAATGTTTCGAATGACAGGCGAGCGAACCGCGTATCTCTTACAAAAAAGCGAGCAGACACGATAATCCCTTTTGCGGCGCGCGCTGCTGACCCGGGTTGTATCGACTTTATGCATTTATCTGAAGAATTTTCTAGAGGTTTGCTGTCCTGGTTTCTCTAAGCGTGACTCGGGGTACGTCGAACTTTCCAGGTCAAGGCCAGGACAGTATAAATAATGCGATGTGCCTCTGTGTTGTGGTCGTTGGATGGGTGGGTGGCTGAGTTTCAGCGATAGACGACGAGCGGCGAGAGAAGTGACCAGCGGAAGGGAAATCTACGACGTGAAGAGTGCGGCTGGCTGGCTGGCTGGACTATTTGACTAAATGTGTAAATAAAAGACATTACAAATGATGGCAACATATGCACTGAATGTGTGTTAATGATGAGTATGTGNCTGGACTATTTGACTAAATGCGTAAATAAAAGACATTACAAATGATGGCAACATATGCACTGAATGACACAATTACTACTCATACTCAATTAACTGTATAAAGAAACAGCGACATTGAGAAAGACGTTAATTAGAGTTGAAACAGACATTAAATATTGCGCTCACTGAGAAATAAAAAGAGAAATATTGGTGATAGATAGATTAATGCGGTAAATAATAGCTGTGTGAATAAATTAAAAATCAAATTTAGTTCTTTCCCTTGCGAAATTAGACAGCCCCTCAGGTATTCATGTAAAAGTATATATTTTAATGATTTATAATAGAATGCAATGTATATGATAAAATAATGTCATGGTTGTCAAATGCAGCAGAGTAAAACATTAACTGAGAGAAGTTTACGTTGTTAACTGCTTTAAACCGTAAATTTTCAGTAAGCGTAACACGTATCGACAAGGCTATGTACTCTGCATAGTTATTTGCCGAAGTCGGAATTTCTTGACTGTTGTCCGTCCGTGTTACCATTTATGTAGTTGGCTGCGCAAAATTATCACTTCCTTCTGCTCATCATCATTAATGTTATTTAATTTAGGCATTTAGTATACAGGAAGGTTGTGTGAATTCATCCGACACATTTAAGGCCTCCGTCTAGCAGGAGCTTTTCTCCGCGTTTGAGACCGAGAAGCGCGGGAGCTATAAGGGCGACACTGCCACGTGCATCAATTGCCTTGTCGCCACTAAGCGCAAGGTTCTCACTGGCGTGCAGTGTTCTAGTTGCACTGTGTGTACCTATGGGACTTTCAGCGGTGACTGTTAATTTATTGATGGAAAGTCCGTAGTAAGGTTCAATACAGGGCCTTTCAGTAGTTTTGTGTAGGTCTGGCGCGTATATCTTGAGATACAACGCTTTGAAAAAGCCATTTTTGGCCGTTTTGGAGTACTCTGAAATGGTGTTTATAAAGTGCGTGGCGTCTTGAAAGTACTCAGCAGCCCTCGTCTGAAGTGTGTGACGTTGCACGCACGTTTAGGAGTTTCGTTTATAAACGTGCATTTCGAACACTCTGCGCTGCAGTTGATGCGCCAGGTAGTCGGGGGCCTTAAGTATGCAGTTTCGTTT
>NQII01000749.1:345909-373380 GCA_002778355.1 Clitarchus hookeri
TATTTGAGTGCTAGAGTCTCAGGCCTTATGGGAGGGCATGCGTAGTGCGATCTGTAAAATCAGATCGGGGCTATGCCTGGTGCGACCTGGGTACAGGTCGGGGCAAGAGGGTCTGGTCAATTGTGGTGAGTGCGGTCATGTCTGCGTTGAGAGGGCGTGATCCCTCTTCCCCGCCTACTGGGAGGCCGGGGAGCGTAATACCCTACGGGCTCAGTGCGCCCCGTTAACAAACAAAAGGCACACTCTGTGTGTCGAGCAGATTAAGAATTTGTCTCATTGTGCTGCCCCCCCTCAACGTGGGCGGGTGGTGACAACGAGTTAAGGCGGTCAGTCAACCGAGAGGCAGATCTCTTGTGTGTTGCTCTAAGTCCTTAACCGGCTAAGAGGGTAGCACAGGAAAGGGGTAAAGACAGTACTAGGGTGGGGCGGTGGTCACAGATCACTAGCCCCAGCCAAGGGCTGTACCTCGCAGAGGTCTGCTCGAGAGGTTAAAACCCTCATACCAGTAATGGCAGATAAGAGGGATCCCTGGTACCTTGTGTACCAGAGAGCTCCTGGAAAGATCTATCAGGGACCAAATATCGAACGCAGGAACTCTTTGATCGCCTCTGTGAAAGGCATCAAATTGGACAAGGAAAGGGCCATCTATTATGTCTTGCGCATATTAGATGGAGACACAAAATGGGAGCAGATACTTCCACCCTCACAGGTGGAAGCTTTCTGGCTGAAAAAGGTTCTCCCCTACATCTGGGGACAAGATCAAAAGATAATGGCTGCTGTGGTCGCAGAAGCCATTGAAANCTGAAAAAGGTTCTCCCCTACATCTGGGGACAAGATCAAAAGATAATGGCTGCTGTGGTCGCAGAAGCCATTGAAAAGGCGGAAATTAAGGAGAGCAGTGTGGGCGACACTGACTCTTCAAACCCAAAACCAGTGGAGCAAAGTTGGGCGGAAGAAACAGAGAAGGAGGCAGAAAAGACGGAGGGAGAGCTGGCCTATGAGGCGATACAGGCTGAGACATCACTGGCTCTGGAGGAGGTAACGTGTTACGTTACGGACGNCTGGCTCTGGAGGAGGTAACGTGTTACGTTACGGACGACAGAAAGAAGGTCAGCAAGGAGGCTGCGAACTTCTTGCTGCCAAGAGTATTAAGGCTAAAGGCGCTGCTGGACATGCAGTTGTTGAAAAACGCTGTGCTCCAGGCAGAAAACCAAGGATTGAGTGGAAAAGTTTCTCTGTTGGAGAAATGTCAAGTGACGAGACCTGCACCAATGGAACAAGGCACCAAAGCCAAGGTCCCTCTGAGTTTCTCAGAGNGAAATGTCAAGTGACGAGACCTGCACCAATGGAACAAGGCACCAAAGCCAAGGTCCCTCTGAGTTTCTCAGAGATAGTCAAACAACAACGAGAAACAAAAGACAAGCCAGACCAGCAGGTAACGGGGCAGTGGCAAACTGTCCAGGGAANATAGTCAAACAACAACGAGAAACAAAAGACAAGCCAGACCAGCAGGTAACGGGGCAGTGGCAAACTGTCCAGGGAAGGAGACTGACAGCACGCAAGACTGTGCTTATCTACCCTCAAGAGGGGGAAGGTAAGCCGGACGAGGTTAAAGGGAAACTGAAGGCACTTAACCTGGTGAAAGAACACCTGAAAATAAGGAACTTGCGTGCTGTGGGTAAAGGTGGCATTCTTCTCGAGGCGGAGGATGAGGAGACGATGACCAAGTTAAGGAATGCACAAAAAATGGCAGAACTGGGACTTCGGGTGGAAGATCCCAAAAGACGGGGGCCGAAAGTCATAGTCTNAAAATGGCAGAACTGGGACTTCGGGTGGAAGATCCCAAAAGACGGGGGCCGAAAGTCATAGTCTTTGATGTCCCTCGAGACTATGACAACGAGAACTTCATGGAAACTCTGTGTGAGCAGAATTTCTCGGAAANGAGACTATGACAACGAGAACTTCATGGAAACTCTGTGTGAGCAGAATTTCTCGGAAAGCCAGATAGGGAAGGAGGAGTTCCGAAAGAACGCCTCAATCAGATTCAGGACCGGCCCCCGCCACAACAAAGAAAAGGTCAACCTCGTGCTCGAAACAACCCCCGCCTTGAGAGGAATGTTGATTCAAATGGATTATCTGTATGTTGGGTTCCAGAGGTGCAAGGTCCGTGATTACTTGATGCCCACGCGGTGTTTCAAGTGCCAGGGTTATGGACACATAAAGGAAAGGTGTCAGGCGCAGATGGCGTGCTCAGGGTGTGCAGAGGTGGGTCACACCTTTGCGGAATGCAAAAGCAAGGAGAAAGCGGTAAAATGTGTGAACTGTGTTAAAGACAAGAGGAAAGAGGTACAGCATAGAGTCGGATCAAACGAGTGTCCAGTTTACCAGAGGCAGCTAGCTCTGGAACTTGACAGGACCCAGTATGTCTAGGAGACATGCGCTGCTACGCGTCGGGCAAGTCAACCTGCAGAGGGCTGCAGTTCCAACAATGGAACTGTACAAAGTAGGAATGGAGCAAAATCTTGATCTGGTACTGATGCAGGAGCCCTACCTGCTTCATGGGAAAATACCCTCTCTTCAGGGACGTTTTGTGCTGGTGGGGGACAATCCAATGGCAGGAGTATGGATACGTAACCCCGAGATTAACTATATCCCACTGGAGGCTCTTTCAAACACGCATCATGCGTGTTTGAAGGTGGAAATGGGAGGAGGGAGTGTGACGATTGTATCGTCATACTTCCAACCCCAAGACACAGTAGAACATCATCTCACTCAGTGGAGTGTGATAACCCAAAGAGCCAAGGACAGAGACATTATATTCGGTGCGGATATTAACGCTAAATCTGAGCTGTGGAACTCACCAGTGACAGNAGAGCCAAGGACAGAGACATTATATTCGGTGCGGATATTAACGCTAAATCTGAGCTGTGGAACTCACCAGTGACAGACGGAAGAGGAGAGGAGGTGAATGAGTATCTGACCGAGAACAACCTGCAGGTTGCTAATTCGCCAGGACACCAGGCGACCTATTGGTCACCAGCCCACGATACAGAATCGTATCTAGACGTAACAGTAGCGACAGCGCATGCCCTGGGCCGTATTGGGGACTGGAGAGTTTCGGACGAGGTGGACTCTGACCACAAGATGATCCTGTTCACCATCCGGTGTGATAGGGGAAATAATGAACGAAATGCAAGGCCCCGGTATATAACAGCAAAAGCTGACTGGCCGCTCTTCGACAAAGTGCTTCTGAGGAGACTGGAAAGGTACAAGACCAAAAATCATGAGAACCTGGATTTGAAGGCAAAAGNTTCGACAAAGTGCTTCTGAGGAGACTGGAAAGGTACAAGACCAAAAATCATGAGAACCTGGATTTGAAGGCAAAAGATCTGGTGGCAGTTATAATGGACACCTGCCAGGAAGCAATTCCAAGGGTGTCCAGGAAAGTTCCACATCATCCCTGGTGGGATGATGAACTTGAACTGCAAAGGAGAGCGGTGAAGAGAGCCCGCAAATCCTTTAAGAGAACATACCAACCAGAATCTCGGGTAAGGGAAATCAGAAGATACAATGTCTTGAGAGCGGTGATAGCCTCTTACGACTCCTTCTTTTCTGTCTGTCGAACCTCTGTCGATGTAACAGATAGGGGAAATGAAGACCTGTGGGGCCTTGTATACCGGATGGTGTCAGGTAAAATTAGGAACTCAGACGAGCTTCCAGCCCTTGATCGTGATGGACATTTGCTGCAGTCCTTCGAGGAAAACGCCAGGCACTTGATGGAAGTCTTGTTGCCTGACGATGACCTGGTAGGGGAAACTGAGTACCACAGAGAGCTGAGATTTATGGCAAGAGAAGGGATCGGGACAGAGGATACTTCGGTATTCTCAATGGAAGAACTGAACAGAATAGTTAAAGGAACGAAACTTAAGAAGGCCCCAGGAACTGACGGACTGACAGGCGAAATGCTCCTCCGAGCATATCCGAGAATGAAAATGGAAATGCTAGAACTGTTTAACCAATGTCTAGAAGCGGGTAGTTTCCCTGCATGCTGGAAGCATGGGCTATTGAAAATCATATACAAAGGGGGAGGAAAGAACCCTAGATTAGCCAAGTCATACAGACCCATCACGCTCTTGAGTGTGATGGGAAAAGTCCTCGAACGCCTTATCAACAGAAGGCTCATGGAATACCTTGACGTGGTGCAAGGTATCCATGCTAAACAGTATGGCTTCATGAAAGGGAAAAGTACCGAGAAGGCGGTTATAGACATGGTAAACCAGGTTAGAGATTATGAACAGGACTACGTACTAGCAATTTCTCTGGATATCTCGGGGGCTTTCGATAATGCCTGGTGGCCACAGATACTGTGGCAACTTCGGCTCCTAGACTGTCCGAAAAACCTATATGTGTTGATCAGGGACTTTCTGAACGAAAGGACCTGTGAAATACGGATAGGGGAACATAGTGAGTTAAAACATCTAACAAAAGGGTGCCCCCAAGGTTCTGTTCTCGGTCCCATTCTCTGGAACATAATTTTTGAAGGACTGCTCAGGCTTGATTTACCGGAGGGCTGTGTGATCTACGGATACGCAGATGACGGGTTACTTCTGATACCTGCATGGACACGGCGAGAGCTGGAAGAGAAAGTGGCGATTGCTATGGAGGCAATACGAGTATGGGCAGCGAACTTCAAGTTGAAGTTCGCTGTAGAAAAGATGAACGCCATAATTCTGAAAGGTTCTCTCCAGCGAAAGCCAGTGCTGAGATTCGAAGGACGAGTTGTAAAACTCGTCCAAGAAATGAAGTACTTGGGTGTGATCTTGCAGACCCGTCTCTCGTTCCAACGACACGCGGCCTATGCGGTGAATAAGGCAGTGGTAATGTTCCATAAGATCAGGGCTGTGGCTCCGGCAAACTGGGGTCTCGGCTATCACACGCTCAAGCTGTTATACAGAGGAGTTTTCCTGGCTGTGGTGACATACGCCTCAGGTGTATGGTACCAGGAAACGTTCAAGGTTCTTGTTAAACGCAAGATGATCAGCGCTCAAAGGGCAGCACTTCTGGGAGTAACTAGAGCTTATAGGACAACCTCCAATGATGCCCTGCAAGTAATTGCAGGAGAAATCCCACTAGACCTGCTAATACAAGAAAGGGGTAAGCTTAGCAGAGCTAAATGGATGGGACCCGTCCCCCCCGAGGAAGCCAAGAACTTAAGGGAAAGAACCATGAGTGATTGGCAGGAAAGGTGGGATGCATCAGAGAAGGGAAGACTGACGCATGAGATTTTTCCGGACGTCAGGCTGAGGCTGCGGGCTGGGTGGCTATCTATTGGTCACTACAGTGCGCAGTTCTTGTCTGGCCATGGAAACTTCAAGGCAAAGTTATGTTCAATGGCACTGGTTGAAGACCCGGATTGTGTGGTGTGTGGAGTACCTGATACTTCCACACACTTGCTCTTTGACTGCCCAAAGATTGAGGATCTTCGGACCTCTTTCGAGGGTAGTACAGGTAACCTTGAACTGACAAGAATGTTGTCCTCTAGGGTATTGGCGCCCAGAGTACTCGAGTACTTGACAGCTGTGGGGAAAAGAAACGAAGAATTTGACGTGTGGTGGCTGAGCTCCAGCCTGAGCAGAACACTCGTGACAGACGAACTGGATGAAACTAACAATCAAGATGGCTGAACACCTCTTTCCGACAGTAATACTGGAGGACGAGGAACCAGTCAAAGTTCATAATCCTGGATGCTTGACGCCAACTCAGGTAATGGAGATAGAAAGTGCCCCGATAAAAGAAGTAGAACCTCCAGAGCCAAGGTTTCAGGGGTCAGTTCTCCACCTGATAAATGAAGAAGACACGGAAATGACGCAGACCAAGATCAAAAGGGGATGGCCCTGCGCTTGGGACCCTGTTCTCTTTGTGAGGGAGGGTCTCATGAGTANAGAAGTAGAACCTCCAGAGCCAAGGTTTCAGGGGTCAGTTCTCCACCTGATAAATGAAGAAGACACGGAAATGACGCAGACCAAGATCAAAAGGGGATGGCCCTGCGCTTGGGACCCTGTTCTCTTTGTGAGGGAGGGTCTCATGAGTACGGGCCGTAACCTTAGTAAGATGATCACTCTAGTCTGTTCCTCTCGACAGACAAGCTAATTGTCTTGGTCTCATCCGGAAACACTCCCTACTGTAATAACCTTACCACCAAAAGAAGATGATGAAGTGGAAGAAAAGGATAAGGAAAGGAAGAGGGAAGTCCTCATCCTAAAGCAGCTAATTCAACAGAGTGAATCCACTCCACAAACTGAGAGAACTGTAACCATCGAGTGGCCGTCAAACAGGAACACCATAGATGCTGGGATCCAGACCTGGCCAATGGGAGCCAACCCAAAGGAGCCCTGGGAACTGTACGACCAGGTCGTGCGGGGTGCCCAGATCTCCAGGTTGGAGGACCCAGGCACGTTGACAGCAGCCATAAGCCTCGTGGTTAGACAAATGGAAGGAGGAGATAAAGTTCTCTTCCCACGTCTGGAGTGTGTGGACAGACTTGCCGTCGCCCAGGTAGGTCTGCCCACCAATCCGGAGGCACTCGTCAGCTTGCTGAAGGAGTGTTTCTGGCGCAGAGGGGAACGCTTTGACCCGAATTCCATTTACAAGGATACAGTCCGTACATACGGGAGGCGTACCTTTGACTACAGTAAGCCCTTCAATGGGTACACTGTGGTCAGGTATTAGTCCTTCAATTTCGGACTGTATTCCTAAAAAAGTACCGGACGTGACACAAGAGGGAGAGGGAGGATGGNAGGTATTAGTCCTTCAATTTCGGACTGTATTCCTAAAAAAGTACCGGACGTGACACAAGAGGGAGAGGGAGGATGTCCTGGCCGGACGGGTGGTGAGTGGGAAGAACTGGGAGGGTGGTTGCGCCCTACTTGTGGATTGGTCCCTTCTGAGGCAAACTCGGAAATCGAAATAAGCATGAAAACGGCAAACGAAAAAAGTATAGGCAGAATTAGAACTCTTGTCACTTTTGTGCCGCTTCTTAGCGCTGCTCCGGGACCGTTCTTGGGTGCGTCATTGCGTCAGCGATTTCAACCCAGGGAAACTCTTCTCGCCGTCCGGAAACTGGTCGGAACCCATTCTCCCTCTATTTGGTATATTATCGGANCCCAGGGAAACTCTTCTCGCCGTCCGGAAACTGGTCGGAACCCATTCTCCCTCTATTTGGTATATTATCGGAAAAGACGAAAAGCCCCTATTTCTTCCTGGATCACGCACTTGTGTCTGTTCCAGGAAGACGACCACAGCAAAGATACCGGAACGTGAATTGGAAGTAGGATGGAGCTTGCTCCAGCCGGAACGACGAGACTTCGGTCTAAGAGAAAGGAAGTATGCGTGTGTATGTGATGTCGATAGGAAGGGTCTGACTGGCCNTTCGGTCTAAGAGAAAGGAAGTATGCGTGTGTATGTGATGTCGATAGGAAGGGTCTGACTGGCCAGACTGGGATCACGACGAGGCCCTGGCATGCGTGAGCTGGTGCAGTACAGCCTCACGCCCAGGGAAACTCTCCCTTTCTCCGCCACGACGATCACACCTCCTGAAGACCTGAGAGACNGCAGTACAGCCTCACGCCCAGGGAAACTCTCCCTTTCTCCGCCACGACGATCACACCTCCTGAAGACCTGAGAGACCCGACCAGGAAAGAAAGAGAGAAGAAGATGGAAATGACTAGTGGGCAGTGGCGTAGAATCGCGACGAGGCCCTGGCAAGTCGAGTGCGTCATTGCGTCAGCGATCTCGTCCCAGGGAAACTCTTCACGCCTGTCTGGATACTAGTCATGACTTGACTCCTATCGACATCTATGAATGGAACGGAAACGAAAGTCTGCAGTGTGGTATAGATTCGTGCTCTTTGCGAGCGGCGGGCGAGGAGGAGGAGGTGATTCTGGTCAACCGGTCCCCTCCAAATCTAAGCTCGGTCCACACCCGCACGCACTGAGCCGCGCTTGCGTTAATGGGATACCGTCATGCTTAATTTATCGTGAAAGAAGGACTCGCGCAGTACGCGTTAGGAATGTTTGGTAGTTTAGTTTAGTCTAGCATCTTTAAATTCTGTTCGGCCCAGCATGACGGTCACAAAATTGCAAGTTCCCGGCGGTACCCTGCGAAACAAAAGAGCCGAGTTAGCTTTAGTTTGCGGGAGTTAAAGTAAAAGTAGAAAGAAGTGCTCCTGGTATAACCTTTTAATAGGTATCGGCCACCAGGAGGGGAGGTTTGGAGAGGAAAACGCCGGTTCCGCCGGGAACTTGGTACGGTAGGCCTATGGTATCAGAATGCGGTAACTCGCGCGTGATTTCCGAAAGACCAGGCGAAGTGTCGAAGATAACTTCTCTCCAGCGAGGTGATTTTCTGGCTCCTAGAGTGTAACTTCGGCATTAAGGGGGAGAACCGTCTGCCTTGTTGTTTTGAGTCGCTACACAGCACCTAGCCTCCCGCCACCAACCGGGACGTTGTACAATTAGGGTCAGACTGTTGGGGTACAAAGCCTGAATTTCGACGTGAAGTTCTTAAAAGCCTAGTAAAGGATACTCCACTGTAAAACCCACAACACCATGGAAACTTCTGTAGGAGCGTGGGGCCATCAGTTGATCACTTACCCATAGAGGCGATTAGGCGAGTGGTGAGTGAGCAAGAGTCGGCCTTAGAGCTTACGCGTTTCGAGGTTCCGAATGCGCAATATAACTGCAGGCAGACGGAATCCTTAAAAAAATGCAAGCCAACAAGAGGAAGGAAATGTCGGAACGCCAACGCGTAGAGCCGACATATTAGCAGTGTCGCCAGTGTCATCTATACAGGAAAGGTCTGTCGGCTCGATTCCAGAGTCTCAAGTATACTCGACTCTAAAGTCATTTCTTCACTGACCGTTATCTTTATGGGAAACCAGTCTACTCGTTTAGTTTCCAGTCACTATATAATCACCATGGCGGCGTGATCCTTAAGTCCCTGGCACAACAGACGGTTGGTGTTGATGGCTGGTTGGTTCTAAAATAATTTCAACTTGCGGGTGGTGGTTGGTGTTGGTGTTGTAGCGAGTTGGAATATACTGAACTATTACCACCAAACCAGAGCGCGTTCTCTAGGGTCTGAACGAGTGACAGTGGAAAAACTTTGGAATAACGGAAATATAATAGTGAAAATAAAAATATCTATATCAAGCAGATAATACAAGCTGTTACTGAGCATTCAGCGATATTTAATATTAAAAATGGGCACATGTAATAACATAACAGCTATTGCAAATTATTAAAGTAGGTTGCATTTACATGCTTTAATGAAACGACTGCATGATTGCAAACCAATGTGAGCATAACATTTAATTATCAGCATAAGGAAATAACTTACAATGTTTTAGATATGGACTGATTTAGTTTATTTATTAATATACTTAAGCTTTATCTAAAAAAAAACTTTAGAAATCTTGTCAGTAAAACTTTGGTTAGCTTAATTTTAAAAATTAAAATTTCAGCAGTAGCCCCTTAAATAAATAATACGCCTTTCTTAAGATTTTACCGCTGTCTATTAGCAAAGCCACGAAAAAATTTACACCAGCGCCAACAATGACTATTGTGCCATACAACTCGTCACACACAAACGGACAACCATCAACAACTAACACCACCACCACCAAAAGCCTATTGTGCCAGGGCCTTTAGTAGCAGTCATGTAGCGATATCTCCCATTGCCGCAGACGTCTTATCGAGCACACTGACTCAGTATTGCCAACTTGGTAATTTTCTCACCCGATCTGATGATTTCAGAAGATGACCTGGTGGGCCAAACTTCAAACTTCATATTTGCGACAAGTCGAAAAATGAGTGATTTCCGTTAAAATCGTGTGGCAGGTCTGGTAATTAGAAGGAAAACTATATATATATATATATATATATATATATATATATATATNTTTTTCACTTTTGTGTTGTTACGATTGTTCATTGCTCCAGAATACACAGTAAACACGTGGATAGAGCATGGGAATATCTTGAGATGCATATTACATGTTTTATTGCGTAAGATTTTCTGGTTGTAGGAAGTCTTGCTGGAATAACGATACGGTTTGGCAAAGTTTCGGAATCCATTACAGCGGAAAAGTACTTTAACTATCCATTGAGAATACTGTGCGTTTAGAGCAAGCTATTTAAGATAGGATTTTTTTTCCTTTAATTTTTAATTGTTTCAATTTCTTACAAACGTGACGAGCAATAATAAATAATAACATTTATAGCTGCGAAAACAAGTATTTTATAGGCCTACATTTGCCTAAATTTAATAATAAATAGGTCAAGATTGCAATCTGTTAGTTTTTGTATGTCGATTTAGAAAATGTCCTTCAAGAAAGTTGGCAACTCTGCACACAGTGGCTGCCAGGAGACAAGTGCTGCCAGGTCTATCTATGTAACGAGAGGCGGTGCAGATAGCCTTTTCTTTCCGCCAACAGACGATAGTAGCGGGCGGAAATTCCCCCGATGAGTCAGCCGCCGCCACACGCCTTCAAAGAGAAGCCTGACCTTCGGAGGAGAATACTCGGCGCTCGCGTGTGAGTTGCGTCACGCGGCTGCGCATGGAAAGGGACTCGTGATCAAGGCGGCCCCGCCTTCCTACTGTCTGCTACTTTACACGTTTGAGGAACTGACGTGATGAGGGCGATGTTAGCACGCGCACATACATCTCATTACCCTATACGCGCAAAGCGTTGTATTGGCGTACGGTGTTCTCCTCGTCGAGGGTGCTACCAAATAGACAAAACTACACAGGAGAAGCAGCTTTTCTCTCTGGGATTTACAGAGTAAAGCGCAGCGCAACATATTCGACGAATGTTGTCTTACTACCTACAGTTACCTAGGGAGTGTCGATACATTGTAAAATCGAAACCTAATAATTGCTTTAGATCTGTTTCTCGCCCACAGGATAACTTTGATTCTAAATTCGCCTTCGCGGCATATGCAAAGCTTTGAAAATTACTAATTAAAGAAACAATTTCAGCGACTTTTTTTTTTCCAAAGTGTTCCACTTTTTTCTCAAGTGTTCACTTTACCGTGAACAGCATATTAAGAGCCAATATCCTGCAAAGCGATGTTGGTCCCGCTATAGTCCGGTTGTCTACGTACAGTATGTTCTAACTGTATTTAGTTCGCAATTTATTGGGCGCCTCTGAAGGTCCTCCATAGTTTCTTATTCACTGCTAGGAAAAAATGGCAATACGTACTGTTTGCCTGCTTGCTCTTGCTGCTCGTGATGAAAAGGAGTTTTGAGGGGGGAGGGGGGCCTCCCACTCCCACCCTTGCCAACCAAAATGAAGGAATCGAGAGCGAGAACTAAGAGTAGTGGCTATCTTGAGTGTGTAGGAAAGAGAATGGACGAAGTTGGGTCAGTTTCAGTTCAGCGCTCGCCAGACGGAAACCACGTAATTGAAAGAGGATTGACACTGGTCGAGGGGAAGGCGGTTTTGTGTGTGAATCTGAAAGGAAGCAAAACGGTCGAAGGTATAATTGGAGGGGGGAGGGGTGTGTTTATGTGTGAGAGAGAAAGAGAGAATTGTTGCGGAATTATTTTTTCCCTAGCTCACAGAATATGCGACTTGCAGCGTACGCCAGTCGTCATTTGACCCCCCCCCCCNCCCCCCCATAGATGCATCTCAGAATGTTACTTTTCGCGTAAAGGTACCGTAGCCATTTCAATTTAATAACATTTGCTTCTTCGTGAATGAGGCAATCCGAAAACTCTATCCGAATTTAGCTTGTGTTACTCCCGATGATCGATAGCTTTTTAAGGATCACGGTACTTCGTTTGTTTAGGAAAATTAAAAAAAAAAAAAAATCTTACGCACACTGTCGCACGCTAGTCGTAATAACATACGTATACATATATATGGACCCAGTCCCCAGCGGTATGCGATTACTGGGTTTATGATAATGTGCACCATGGGTGTCATATAGTTATTCACCTTTCCTATCTCGACTTCCATGAATAACATAGTTCTTATCTCGACTAGTAAGTAGAAGATAATTATAAAGAAAAATTCATGAATAGTTACACAGAAACAAAAAAAAAAATATTAACATAAAACGTAAATTTCAAAGTGCAAGCAAATTCTAATTAAAAAAAAATTTAAAGTTACTAAAATAAATTAAAAATACACCCAACAGCTAGTCTTCAAATTGAATTTTTTAATATTTTTTACCCTTATTGCCACTTGTCAGAACGACGCCTTGTATCGACATCTCTAACGGCCCTGCGTGACGGCTGAAAAGGTGAAGGCACTATCGATCTTCTTGTGCACGTCTACCTCCCCACTTAGGCGCGGATGGCGAACTTCCACGTTGCTGACCCAGCCTCTCTAATTTTATTAGCTAACCTTTGTTCAGATAGGGGGGTCTCGCGAATCCCCCCCCCCCTTTTTTATTTTCTATCTCTCTAACATTTCATTATTTGCGCTACTGGGAGAACGTGTTGAGCACCATAGCCGTAACCGAACGAGCCAGGTCATGTGGCTGGACTTTTGGTTCGTACTTTAAGTCACGGGGTTCGAGCGATCAAACATGCCTCAGAAGAGTTGTGAATAATGTTGCAGCTTCTAGCTATGCGCCTCTTTACTTCCCCCCTACTTCCACGAACGAAATAAAAATAGATAATAAAATGATAAACGTGAAGCGAAGAAATTACAAGCCGTTACTCTTCATGCGAATGCCTCTAATCCTTGGTTTTTATTTTCAGTACAATAGTTAATAGTCAAAGTATCACTTCTTGAGTCACTCCCGAGGCTGTTTCATGAATATTTCACAATCGAAATCTGCAGAATTAGGAATGTGTGTGTACCAGTAGCGCGGTATACAACGTACCACCCAGTGGGAGCATGGCTAGCACAACAATACTAATGTTATAGGCTGTTCACGGTAAAGTCAGCACTTTTGAGACCCTAGTTACTTTTTTCCTTTCAGCAATTTTTTATCATTTAACCACCTTTTTAGATAAATATTGACATGTAATTAATAAACACGCTGTATATATTCCACCTCACTCGGAAGTTAACGTCTAAGGCTAAAATAAATGATATTTATTGACTATTATTCAAAATGAGAGGGATTTCAAAAGTGTTCACTTTACAGTGAATGGCCTATACGTTTCCGTAGAGCACGCTAGCCGTCCTCTTGTCAACATAACATCCAGACCCCTCTGTTTTATCTCTTTTCGGGAAGGCTAGGCGTCAAAAGCAGGAAGGGGACTGGTGCCTACGTGGGTCTCACACCTGCAGAGTTTACCTGGTCGGCTTGCACAACTCTTCTCACGATTACAGTGGGGAATGTTTTCCATTACTAGAATCATCTATCAGGGTCGCTGAAGGTGTGTGGAGCAATCTGAAAGGCATCACGTCACCCACGTACAGTATATGCAATGCTTCACGCCGCTGGGACGGGGTAGTTCTTGCGCGTTCTTCTCCGGGTCCTGAGTGGACTGGACAAGGACAGCAGACGTCGAGGCGACGATTGTATGTAATATCAAGTACTGCTGGGGATGATAGCAAGATAGTAGCGGAGAGAGAGAGAGAGATGTTTGTGGTTACTCCGTGGGGACGGTTTGGTGAAAAAGACTATGATTTTTATATAAATTTATAGTATAGAAAACATTTTACTGTGTAATTTTTAAAAATGAGTCTGGCATAATTTGAGTGCTGATTATCGAAATCAAGATCACTACCTTGTCCCGAACCTGGCTTCGCTAAGCTAATTGCATTACACTTATTCTTCATTTCTAATGCGCATTGGCTTATCCAGATATATTATTCTAAAATACGAGAAAAGGAAAAGGCTCGACGAACTAAACTGGCGTTTGCCTGGAATATGCATGCAAATCCATCCTAAGTGCAGTAGACCGGGGTCAAGCTCATAATCCCCCCCCCCTTNTTTTTTTTTCTCGTTCACCCTGGCCGCGCCCCGCATGACTAGATTCCAGGAAATCTCATGAGTTCACTTAAGGATAGATCTTTATGTAATCTAACAACTGTTATTTGTTCATAAGTTGCTACCTCTAGGGTCAACCGTATCCCCTGTCGACTAGATTTTACTTGGTTTACTCGTTTTATTGCTATGTTTTATTTATAACCAACTTAAGAGTCCTGTCGGGCATGGTGGGAAAAACTGGGCCCAATCACATAATTAACGAGAATGGACTAGTTTTTGGGCCTATCCTACTACTAAAAAAAAAAACTTGCTAAATTCCCTGGCTTTTATTTATGGCCAAATATGCCCGGTGCCACAAGCACTCACCCAACATAAAGTTGCGTACAGTATAGCCACCCGCACGAAACATTTGAGTTGAACGCCTACGATCAAGCTAATGAATAATGTACGAATATGCGAGCGTCTCTGATATTCCTGCTTGTGCGATGGGTGGGTCATTTCTACTTATCACAATTTGGTCATTAATGATTACCTAGCAATAGATCCAACAAATTAAGTACTTCGTTCACAGAGGGAAGAAATGGACACAAACTTTTAATGGAAGCACTAACCAACGATAAAATAAAAGCAGCTTCAGAGTACAAAAGGATTGTGATACAGACCTACGAAATTTTATAGGTCTCAGTTGATTATTACAGACAATGATTTAGTGCAGCAAAAGTTGGCTACTTCTCAGGTTTCATTATCAGCATGTTAGAAGCTCCCTATTTCATCGGGCTAGTGAGAATCCATACAGACATTTGCAATTTATCTCCACTCTACAGTCGTGCCGGACGATGCCGCTGGCCTGCGGGTTTTCTCGGGGATCTCCCGTTTCCCCCGCCCTTGCGTTCCGGCGCTGCTCCATACTCACCTCAATCACCCTCGAGGGCTCTCATGACCTCGCGAGCAGCCCAAATTTCTTCACTCACTCCACTTCACAGTTGAACCATGTAAAACTAAAGGCATCATCCAAGCATAAAAAGAGAAAAACACTACTATGATTTCGAAGATGTAGTGCCACAAAAAAATTATTGTGATTTCCCAGTGTGTCTATATTCATTACCAGACATGCTGTGTGTGCGACCTGCGTGACAGCGGCAATGAACACAAGATACCGGGTTCGAATCCCGGCGAATCCATGGTTTCAGCTCAGCATTACGCTAATGCCACCCCTCTCCCTCTATCAAGGTTAGCTATCATAAGGTATAGAGACGGCGGCGGCGGTAAAAAGCATCACTAAAATAAAGAATGTCTTCTGGGATGGCTTACATTTCCCTCTTACCCACTCCAGCCCTAGCCATTATCGTCGCCATCAGTCTCGCGCTCATTTCCGGCGCTAATGCGTCCGCCTCCTTTATGTCGACCCAACAGGTGCGACAATGGGCGATGCGGCTTTGGATAGCAAGCACCTCCTCCTCTCAGTGCAGCCACCGCCACGGCACACACCGTCGCTATAAAGGCGCATGTCTAGTCCATCCGCGGTTACTTCCAACTTTTCTCATACTTCCAGTATATTCCTCCGCCTCGTGCAAACAAAGCTTAACCGAGTTTAGAAAATTACACCTCGTGCGCAATCAGTGTAATAATATTTTGCATTGGAACTAATTCTTACTACGCATTGCAAAACCCACCTATTTTGTCCCTATTTTTATTCATAACAATTACAAATGAAGTATTATAATGTATAGATGAAATACGAGCAAAAGTTCAATTTAACACACAATAATTCATTTTTATGTTAACAGAAGTATAAAACGCTTGTGATGCATGACATATTTGGGAAACAACCAAACACGTCATAAATGGAGTGATTTTTAAAATATTTGATCCAAAAAGTGTGAAGAAACCGCGAATAAACTATAAGCGTGCAGTGAGGTGAAAGGACGTAAATGGCACCGATATAAGTGCAAAGGGTACGCCACGCCTATTTCCACACGTTAAGTCAAACTCTTGTAAACCTACACCACACTGCTGAAAACGTACGTATGTGGCACTACACAAGTTCTCAGCTGTAACAAATATGACTGCAGCCGTTTCGTTTATAAAATTCATGTACTATGCTATCCACGATGCAAAAAGCAGTGAATAAATATATTCTGGGGCTTTAAAGACCTTTTTTGAGTCGCTGTCTTGGCTGGTCAATTGTAACGTTCATGAGCATTTAAAAATTTTAAGAATGTTTTTAAGAACCTGCTAGACGTTGTCTGTCGCACATCTACGATTCAAATTTAGCAAAATAAGCTTCAATGCTGATTATGGTGACTGCGTACACCCATGGTTTTGATTCGCTGTTTTTCATGTGCACTGTGAGGGCTACTATGTAAACTATTAAGCAAGCGTCTTTGTACCGTAGTTACAGCTAGACACCGGAATACAATCGCGGGTTAGTTGGCTTGTAGAACTGGACTGCAGAGTCGTTTCTATACTCAGGCCGCTGTCAGTTGTATGCTGATTGCTACCCCAAAAAGGAGATCAGGTCCTGACTGAACTTGATGATACCATTTACAGGTTTATTGTTAGCCTAAACACTTCATAGGGCGTGGGAAACGAATCGCGGCACAATTGCGAATGGAACACAAAGAATTCGCGAATCCCCCCCCCCCTTCCTGGTGTATAACTATGTCTAGCCACGTACGATACTGATACTTCAAAAAGCTGTTACACCCACATTCAACAGATTTCTCCCGGGCGATCTTCCATACACTGTCTTCACCACGTACGTACTATATATCTGCAGTTTTTTTTCGTCAAAGCATGTATGATGTTATTTCAAACAATGGATATTAAAGACATGCCTTTACTTAAGGTAATTGAAGCTTCCAGCAAATGTACAAACAGCATGTTTAATAACGTAAAATTTAACTAATACTCTACAATGCAATCCCTACACACTGTAAAACGAAATGAGCTATTTCACTGTAACCAAACACATTCTTTGCATTTCACATGTTTTGATTGTTTTAATACGTTTGAGTAACAATAGTTTCACCATTCGAGGTCAAACTGTATACCTACATATCTTTAATTCTATGAGATATTTATTTCACCTTATTGGAGACTACCTATTAATAGGATCCAACAGGAGTTCCAATTTCTTGTTTAATTTGTACATAAAGGTCGGTGTTTTCACAATTATTTTTAAGGTTCAAAAATTATTACCAGCTGCACAGCACTTCAGAGCCTGAGGCATGACGACCATGTTACAGTTGCTATTAACAATCTTTCTTGAGACCTTGTTCTGTGCCTCAGACATGTATAGCTTTAGAAAGGTGGGCCTCAATATCCAGCACAGAACGGATAAACACGCAAAGGTGAAACGACATTGAGGTTCCTCTGGAAGTGAGCGTAATGACTACTCGAAGGTTAGGAACGATGGTTATGCCTAACCGGCTACTGCATGCAGTGAAAGATTTCCTACTGGGTGTGTTAACACTTGGCAAGTGAGTCTCTGAGGAACGGCTGGTGAATGACGTTCCACCATATTGTAAGAAAGCGAATCCAATTTGCTGGTGCATGTGGCTGGCGTTTGCAATCCAAAATGGTTTCACTTACATAGTTCTAAGTATTCTTCGGTTACAGAACTGCATAGGTGTATTCACACGATCGCATATCACACCGACCAGACGGAGCAGATGTCACCAACAATCAAACAGAGTGCTTCTGCATCATCCGTGTTGTCTGCTCCGAGAAAATGTGAGCCGATGTAGGGTTTTCCCGTGCAGACAACTCTGATAATGCCCACAAATAAATCAGAGTGTGGAGTCATAGCCGTGAAGGGGATGCAGGTACACCCCAATTGCATAATGCAATTAAAAAAAATACAAAAGAACCTTGCACATTTTGCATTTACGCTTGAAGCCTGCGTGTTTGAGTGGATCTACATTTTTCTGTTTGCAGCCCTCAATACATAACCCTGAGCACGCCTTTGCGTAGCGTACGAGGCTACCAAAATGGTTGCCATGACAGATGCACTGAGGTTTCGTGGCGATTGAACTGCGTTGCAGTGCGTTCACTGCGTTGAACCTTCCTACGGACTTTCCAACAATAAAATGGTAGGGTCACCACTAAAAGTCCCAATAGGTACACGCAGCACGACGAGAACTCTGTATCCCAGCTCAAGTCTTGCGCTTAGCGGTGATTGCGCACCTGATGCGCGTGGCAGTGCCGTCCTTATGGCTCCCGCATTTTCACGTTTGAGGCAGAGAAGCGCGGGAGCGATAAGGGTTACTTACACTCGCTCTGTCTGGTCGGCGTGATCTGCGAACGTGTGAATTCGCTTTAACCCATGAGGCCCCCCCTTAATTTACGATGTCAAGTGTTGTAAACGAAACATTTTTTGGTGCGTGCCGTACTTAAGTCGACACAACGCTTGTTTCGTAGTCATCGACACTGAGCTGGAATCTTCGTGTTTCAGCTCTAGTAGGTAATATTAATTATTCGTAGCCTAGACCAGTGACCAACCAGGGAAGATCACTGGGCGTTGAGCATAGCAGTGTACATTACCGGCTGAAAATAACGTTTCTGTACGTTATGTACACGATAAGTTGTGTACGCTGAGTCTGAATGAGTTAAGAGACGCCAACGAAATCACAGAAAGAGAGGTAAAAGCTGTTCACTGTAAAATGAGCACTTTTGAAATAAACCTTTGAAAAAAAAAATCACTGCTCATAACTTTACGTGTACTACATTACAAACTGGAATGCTGGCTTTTAGTAGGCTAGTTCCTAGCTCTTGGCTTGTTGCGAGTGTGATGTTAAAATGTATGACCACTGAAGTTGACACTTTGCCTCTTATACAAATTAGAGGACGAATTTACATATTAGTAAGACATTTACATTCCCGACAATTCCACGGTTTCACTCATACACTAAAGCTGAGATAGACCGACTCTTCGTTTTCTGTNGACATTTACATTCCCGACAATTCCACGGTTTCACTCATACACTAAAGCTGAGATAGACCGACTCTTCGTTTTCTGTTCATGCACCCAACATTGACCTACCCCAAACCATGACAACTGTCAAAATCGCGTGTTCAACAGTGATGAACGCATTTGTTTGTATCTGAATTTTCTAAAGACAAGCATTTTTACATGAATAAAATACTTTTACCAATTTGAATGTAATCAAACAGCATTACATATTGGTTAGGGGAAGTATACAAACATCCCAAATCACTTGTTTACTAAACAATGTTCTAACCTCAAATCCTATCCACGTCGTTTACAATATAATCGTGTAGGCAGAAAAGAAGTTCAATGTTGGAACACGGAGACTAGTTCTGCGCAGGTGCATGAATAAAGCGATCAGGACCATGTCAATGTTAATTTTAGGTATGGCAGAAGGATGCGCAATGAGAAGTAAAAGTACATCCTAAGCAGGGCTTTCAAAAGTGCTCCGTCAACGGTGAACAGCGTACGTATGATGGCNGACATTTACATTCCCGACAATTCCACGGTTTCACTCATACACTAAAGCTGAGATAGACCGACTCTTCGTTTTCTGCGCATGCACCCAACATTGACCTACCGCAAACCATAACAACTGTCAAAATCGCGTGTTCAACAGTGATGAACGCCTTTGTTTATATCTGAATTTTTCTAAAGACAAGCATTTTTACATGAATAAAATACTTTTACCTATTTGAATGTAATCAAACAGCATTACATATTGGTTAGGGGAAGTATACAAACATCCCAAATCACTTGTTTACTAAACAATGTTCTAACCTAAAATCCTATCACATCGTTTACAATATAATCGTGTCGGCAGAAAAGAAGTTCAATGTTGGAACACGGAGACCGGTTCTGCGCAGGTGCATGAATAAAGCGATCAGGACCATGTCAATGTTAATTTTAGGTATGGCAGAAGGATGCGCGATGAGAAGTAAAAGTACATCCTAAGCAGGGCTTTCAAAAGTGCTCCGTCAACGGTGAACAGCGTACGTATGATGGCTGGGCACTCACCAGTAGCAACATTGGAGCGTCGACAGCCGCAGCTCGGACGGCTCACGACCTCGCTCTTGACGACGGGGGGAGTGCTGGACGGCTGACTGTCGCGCTCCCAGCGGCGCTTGGACGCACCGCGCCGGTCCACGCTGCCATCTTGATACAGCGAGCAGTCCGACCGCCGCTTGCTCTCCGACTTCTTGGTGGCGGGCAGCACCACGCCGCTCGACTCCACACTGCCCACATGGTTGTTATTATTGTTGTTGTTCGTGCTGCTGTTGTTGTTATTATTGTTGTTGAAGCCCTTGGCCATCAGCTCCAGCTGCGTGATGCCCCGCTCCACGAGTGGGCTGAAAGGTGGGCCCGAGGCGGTTGAAGGCGGTGGAGTGGGGCCTCCGAACGTGTAGCCCGTTGAGAAGAGAGAATCTGCAACTAAACATCAATAAAGGCGATTAGTGTTCGTCTGTGCACAGGATTCCCTGCTTCTAGTATAAATGTAACCATCAAAAATCAATACAGCCGGGAAAACCTATTCGGCATGAGACTTCCAGGATCTTCTGTGTAAGGATACATAAAGCATGCGTCAAATTTAGTAAACACAGAACAGTAACAGCGAACTTAAAAATTAAGAATTAAGTTAGTGATTCCGCACATGTCAGGTTTATAATGTATGGCAGTATTTAAAAAAAAACATATGTTTAATTATTATTGCTCGCGACTGCATCGCCTTCGTGCCCCCCTTCTCCTCGTGCGAGTCCAGCATAGTCCTCCACAGGATGACATCACTGGTACTTAGAGGAGGGGAGGCGGAACCACCACGGAGGCCATGACAACGCTAATGCCTGCCACAAAATAATTATGCGAAATTTGCATGTCTATACTTATCACAGAGATGTGAAATATTCTTGCAGCCTTTTTCCTTTTCATGCATTATTAATGAGAGGCGTCCGTGTCTTCGAACAGAGTAATTAAATTAATGGTCCAAAATTCACAGTATATTTGCATAGTATCGTATTTAAGATACCCTCTTACTTGGCCAACTGCAGCAACTCTAAATGGTATTATTCATCACACTAGAGGACGAAATACCTCTACAGAGAGATGTATTCTGACCCTCACCAGTTTCCTACAGCTCCCAGAAATTTGTATGCGCGGCATTTTGCGAGCGAGTAGAATTCTCCAGAATGCTCCTCAAACCACTCCTGAACAACATGGATGCAATTAAACATGACATTATTATTGGAGATAAATGAGTCCATAAAGGTTTGCAAACTGTCATCAAGCAGCGCAACTTATCAGTCGCAAGTAAATTGCATTTTAAGGTGGACCAGCGAACCCAATCCATGCCATGTGGACACACCCCAAACCATCAGTATTGAGCCACAACCAGCCGGCACAGTGCTTCTTGGTAACTAACTGGAGTCCGCGGCTTCAGTGCGCCTGCACACACTCAAGCCCCATTAGCATTCTCTAAAGTACGGAAACCGTGGCTGATCGGACCACGTCACGTTTTGCTACTCGGCGAGGTTTCGAGTCCAGGTGAGGCGATGCGTTCGGTGTCGATGTGTTAACAGCGGCACTCTGGTACGTCTGTTATCCCCGTGACTAGTGGAAGCTGAAGAACGCTGCACCAATTTGCTGAATGCGATTTAAGCCAGTGTGGCTTGTCTGATACCGAGCACAATTCTTGCCAGATGCGCCGCTGGTCACGATAAGGCGTAGTACTCACCAGCATGCATCTGTATGAGAAGTCTATACATACCGTTTGCATTCTGTATGTCGACTGCATGCGTACCGTCTCTGTAAACAGTCGACATATTAGTGTTTGCGAGTATTTGTTTACCGCATGGCACTGAGAACACATACAGCTGTATCACGGTGTGGACGCGTGACTCAAGTGTTCTCTCTACTGAACTTTGTGTCCATTTTGTAAATTCCGTGCCCCACCATTTGTAACAGTTCTTCAAAGTCTACACTGGTCAGTCTAACTTCAATTCACTCAATAAGTTTTCCTCATGTCCACCATTATTCGTAAATAACTCACGTGTGCAAAAAAATGTTTTGATCCTCGGCTTCCTATATGATTTAATTGCTAAATACGTCAGCGCAAACTCCCGCGAAAGCCATCGCGTCCGGTGCAAGACAGACTGTAAGTTAGGCCGCGATGCAAGTGTTTGAATCATACAACTGACTGCAAACATCTGTCCGAAAACTCCTGTTTCCACACATATGATTGCAGACATACTTCGGTATTTGAGTGTTTGGCCTAACTGGGCACCCGTGATGGGCCACTGAGCTGTCCACTGTAGAGCGCCGTACCTTCTACGCGCATCAAAAATCAGCAAGTGATGCTTGTATAGACTGTTTACAGTAAAGTGAGCACTTTTGAGACCCAAGTTATTTTTTCCTTTTAGCCGTTTTTTTTATTCTTTAACCACCTTTTATATAAATTTTGCATTGTAAGTAATAAACACAGTGTGCATATTACACCTCACTCGGAAGTTAACATTGAAGGCTAAAATAAAACATACTTAATATTATTCCCAATGAGAAGGCTTTCAAAAGGGCTGGCTCACTTTACCACGAATAGCCTATAACGACTATGGCGTATTTCCCATACACACATGATACAGAATATCAAGGCACACCGAATACCCAAGCAAACTTCGAAAATTAAATATGCCTTTTCGAAGTCCGATAATTCATGTCGCTATGCTGTATGCCATGCGCAGAAGGTGTTCAAAGTGACTGACGAGTTGTCAAATCACTTCAATACGAGTCTGGGATTTGTCGAAACGTCACGACACGGTGGCGCTACCTATCGCTACCTGTACATTGTGCTAAAGACTGTTTAAACCAACCTTTGAAAAATGCGACTGCCCCATACCTTCATATATTTTAACGGGCACACTTACTGGCACGCGCCTTGATAAGTTGGTAACGGCGGAGAGAAAATAGTTTTATGTCTTAACGTTGAATTTAAAGTGCTAGGAAAACATTCGAGAATATTCAAATTATTTATTTTTACTTTCTGTATTTTTAATGAATGTAAGTGTGAAGAACGAGCAAAACTTTTAAGATATTTAATTTTCTAACATTTTCACGGTTTTACTTAACCGACGCATGGATAAAGTGACCAGGCCCATAGCAGCGTTAATTTTGCGTATAGTGGAAAAGTATACGGAAGGTGCATACAAGAAGATTTTTTAAGGAGGGCTTTCAAAAATGCTCACTTTACCGTGAACAACCTTTAACTCATGATTTGGGGACTTGACTTATGTGAAAAAAATTTCACTAGGTGTATTTCAAAACACTTGTGAAAATCAGGTGTCCTTACGCATTACTTTTGGCGCTACTAGTATTATTGGTACGAAGATATGGACCGCACAGTCATACGGTACAGTTTTGATGGCATAGACAGCTTGAGGCCATGTCTGCGACTAGCTTCGTTCGTTTTTCACGTGTCTGTGCGTCATGCAGAGCACACTAAAACCTTGATTATTTTAGGAGAGAAACCGAGCGCGTTATCAAAGTGTAAACCATTCGCCTTGCCACGAAGGCAGTCAGCACAAAGCAATGTCAACGCACCACAACCCACACACAGGATCCCGCAAGGTCACTCAAGATCACTGCACTGCTGCGCGCTTCTCATGAATTTCCAAGAAAATGCTTTCCAGCTGTTTCTTTTTTGTTGAGGCTTCTTGTATTGTGGGTTATCCGTTACATAAATAATTACACTGAAAATCGGGCTGTAAAAGGGGGTTGGTCTCCAAACTAGTTCGGGGTTTTTTTTTTCTTCACGTGAGCGATTTTCAAACTTAGCTTTAGAGTTTTATGAAAGCGTTAATTTCTTTCTCGAGTACCGTTAAAAAATTATACATTTTTTTACTGTTTATAGAGTAACCAGAAAATATAAAACTAAAAGCTAAAAAATATTCTGTCTCAGGAATAACAATTTAATTCAATTGCACAATTCTGTGATCTTGGTACTGCAGGACCTGTATTACTGGCAAATTTTGCCCACCATTGGCGAAAACTGAAATATAAGAATTATGTGGAAGAGGAAACGGTGTCGGTGAGATGGTTACCAGTTTGATTCCACGTAGACTGTGTGGCACACATCGATGGGCACTTAACCCGCCTAACTGCAGCTGTTTTCCGCGTTAGAGGCAGAGAAGCACGGAAACTATAAGGGTGGCATTGCTACGCGCATCAAGTGCCACATCGCCGCTACGCGCAAGGCTCTGAAATGACACGCGGTGTGCTCGTCGTGCAGCGTTACCTACGAGATTTCAAGCGGTGACCCTATCATTTTAATGGTAGAAAGTTTGTGGCAAGGGTGAATTAAGGCAAGTAGAATAATTTGGATGAGTCTGGCATAAGGGAACAGAGAAGTAAGCACTAGTCGACGCCATCGTGAATTTCCTTTTTTTCCTTAAAATTTCCCTTTTTTGCCTCCAAATTTCCCTTTTCCCTTAAAACTTCCCGTTTATCTATCAAAAAGCACCGATCCCCTCATTAAAAAAAAACAATCACCTTTATTGCAAAAACGATCCATTGGAAGGATTTGGGGGCTCGTTTTTTACCTGTGACCTAGATCTTCAACCTTGACCTTGGCCCTGTGCCCGGTGACCTTGTATAACTTTGAACGCAAAAAATTACAGGAAAATTATAAAATCCTAAAACGTGTATAAAATTTAAAAAAAAATTGAAACAAAAATAAAAATTATTTTATTACAGGTGGATCGACTAAGCTCCCGACACGACCGGCCCTCGCCAGGTCAGCCAGTGTCCATCTCGTCACCCATGTTGTATGTCGACGACCTTGACCTTCGATCTTGGATAAACATGAAGCCAAAAAATTATGAAAAATCCCAAAAAATTTCCAATGAATTTTAACAAATTCCCAAAAACTCTTTTGACACTTGACTCAGGTCCTTCACTCAAGACACTTGACTCAAGACTCAAGCAAGGCCCTTGACCCAAACTCAAGACTCAAGACTCTGGACTCAAGACCCTTGACCCAATGCAATACCTTTGACAATTAACCTTAAACCCGAAAAATAAAAAAAAACCTAAACATTTTAAATTCCTATAAATTCTAAAAAATTTCCTAAAAATTCTAAAAATTGTTAGATATTTATAAAACCTAATTTTTTTCAACAATAAAAAATTTATAAAAAATAAATATTTACAGAATTTCAAAACTTTATAAAAATTATTATTTAAAAAATGTACTTAGAAAATTAACATTCCCAGAGATTACCTCAGCACTACATCTAGCAGACGACTGACACCCTACAATCAGTCACATTGTATTAACATTACCCTCCCCTACCAATGTTTCTCATTGGTTAATTAGATGGCAGGCCTCCATCCTCCTCACCTATACTAATCCTGACGAATGCACTACACCCATTTTATTCGTGTTTTTGTTGCCATTTTTTTTACTTTTACATCACCAAGGTAACGCTAGTGTATTAACTACCCATTTCGCTGCCAGAGGAGCTGTCGATTTAGTCACCATACTGGTTGTTGTCGACCTTGACCTTACCCCAATGACATTTAAATCAAAAAATCGAGAAAAATAGCAGTCCATACAATTGTCAATTACTAGCTGGTCACATCAAGGGACCATACCGACTAACTACTAATTAACAACTGACTGTACGCAAGACTAACTCCACCCAAAACCGACTCCACCCAAGACCAACTCCACCCAAGACCGACTCCACCCAAGACCGACTTCACCCAAGACCGACTCCATCCAATACTAACTCCACCCAATACTAATTCCACCCAAAACTGGTTACTGACAAAACTGACTTAGCCCAAGACTAGTTCCTGACGAGACCAGTTCCTACAAAACAGACTAGACCAACCGACAATACCAACCTACCATACCACCCACCTATATAAACAAACGATGATGGATAATCTTGAAAAAAAGTCTCCTAATAAGAGTCTCGTAGGTAACCTCTTCGCAGAAAATTTTCGCAGAATCTTCACAAAACATTTCTACCAGAGCTGTCCATACCAAAGGGCCATAGTAACTTACCAAGCCAACTGACCAGGCCAACCAACTAGTTGCGAAACATTCCTCAAAAATATTCCCAACATTTCATTCGTTCGCCATGTAGAACTCAGTCGATTTTAAATGGTCCGAGGAAGGCATAATACTTCAAATATATCTATAGCCCTCCTCCTGCATGTACTCACATACATTTGATCTTAAACATACTCTGATTGTGGCTGAATTAATAAGTCTATCAGAGAAGCAGAAGGGGCTGTATAATAAATTAAACACACATTGCTATGTATACACACATTTAATTTATTAACTTATTATAAACATTCTGTCTTTCTAATTATTTTGTACGTTCAATCCTTACATTGATTGAATATATCTCAACAGTGCGTGAGAGATCCCTGCGTTTTTTGCAGGTCAATAAAATATATGAGTCTATCAACAAGTTTATTCGGTTCTTCGGGAAATATGTAACGAGCGTTATTGACGCCTTCTGCCTTCTTCACACCACTTGTCGAAGGAAACTCGTTGGTGAAATGTGTGGGAACGTCGAGAGAATCATCATCCTTCACATCAGATACTTCATCAGAACTGTCTTCATAGTTATCATCATCAATGCTGTCTTCATGATCGTCTTCACCTCCCGTTTCATCCTCAATATCAAGTTTACATTTCCTTTTGGGATTTTATAATTTTTCTGCAATTTTTTGTATTTGTTGGGTTCAAAGTCATCTAAAGTCATCAGGCACAGGGTCAAGGTCGAAGGTAAAAACGAGCCCCCCCCCCCCCCCCNAAAGAATTATCCCCCTTCCCAATCCTTCCAATGGATCGTTTTTGTAAAAAAAAGGGACTCATTTTTGTAAATAAAAAACAAAAAAAATAGTTTTTTTTAATGAGGGGATCGGTGTTTTTTGAGGGATAAACAAAAAATTTAAAGTTAAAAAAAAAAGGAAATTCTGAGAGAAAAAGGGGAAAAAAAGGAAATTCAAAATGGCGTCGGGTTGCGCCTGGCGCCTATTTCCCTGTTCCCTTTTGTCAGACTCATCAAATTTATTCTACTAAGGCGCTCGAGTATTTCTGTATGTATCTGACTCGTGTATTTTTTAATACAGCGTTTTGAAAAACCAGGTTTTAGCTATTTTGGATTGGGCTCTGAAATGGTGTTACTATTGTGCTTGACGTCTTGAGAGCACTCAACAGCCTTCGTCTGAAATGCGTGTTCTTTCCGTAAACTAGCACATCATGGAAAAACGTGCATTTCAAACAATTTGCAAAGCAGTTCAAGCGCAATGTAGGCGGGCCCCATTTTAATTCCATCGTTATCATTGATGTAAAAAGTTCCCCCGATTGATTAGTACAACAAAACAGAACGCGGTGTAACAGTGACGTGAAGGCGAAGCAGTGCCACGCAGCCGAGAGCAGAGCCGGCAGCGTTAACCTCGCGATCCGGCGTAATTTATCGGCCCGTGCTGAGCAACAGCGCTGCGATAGCCGATGTTATC
>NQII01000749.1:373386-385583 GCA_002778355.1 Clitarchus hookeri
GGGGGGGGTGCGGCGGGAACTGACTTAATGACGGAAGTGGTGTGGCTCGGCGAGGAAGTGGGTGTTGCCGTGGTTGTATATAGAAGGGCTGGGGGGAGGTAGGCGCAGTACAACACCTGTTGTTCTGACAGGTGCTCTATCTTTCTGGCCCCGGCGCTCCGCTCAGTCCACACAACACCGCCTGGCCCAGCCGCGCGTTCACTGTGCGCGTCCCACCGACCACACACAAAGCATGGGCGCCTCCCGACCACAGTCCTTTCGCGGTTACTTTCAACTTTCCTGAAGCCCTGCTCAAGTTCTACTTTCAAGGCCAGCTTAACCAAGTCTAGAAAATCACACCAAAGGGACTACGCACCATGTTCGTGCGCACTCTTGTGTAATATCATTTTGCATGTAAACTAAAGCATTACCAAAACACCCATTTCCTCCCCCGTTTTTAGTTCGTGTTTAATTATAAATTAAATAATATAATTTACAGATAAAATAAGGTAATACTTCAATCCAACCAAAAAATAAGATAATTTTACGTTAACAAGCCTATTACAAGCCCGTGTGAATGATATTTAGGAAACAAATAGACAGCCTTATACTAGGGGATATTTTTTCAAACGTTAGATTCAAAAAGTGTGATGAATTGGATAGACTATAAATAATGTTCACAATGGATTGAGCACTTTTGAAATCCCTGCTCAGGATCTATTTTCTATCTCACTTTGTGTTCTTCTGCTATATTTAAGTTAAGCCCATGTGTCGCGATGGAAGTTACATTAACATATTCCATGCAGGCCTGCATGGCTGTTTGTATGTTTCTAATGGAAGATTTGGCCAACTGCCGGCCGTTTTCATGGGTGTTTTCGTAATTGGTAGTGTGCAATTTTCGACGGAAGGTTTCCTACAAGGTTTTATTTAGCCAATCAGAGAGAGAGAGAGAGAGAGAGAGAGAGAGAGAGAGAGAGAGAGAGAGAGAGAGAGACGGTGATGTGTGGTGTGGACGATAGTTGCTGTTTTGTATATTTTGTTTTGAGAAACAACGATAAGACTATTAAACAAGAATAAATAGTAAATAAACCGCGAAAAGGTTTACTGAAGCTATAACAGCATTGTGTGGATATTATGGTGAAAATTCGTGTTTATTTAACACAAAAATTCCAGTCATCACAAAAAAATACTAGGGTATATGCATAAACGGATACTGTTGAAGTCGTGACATAGGTTTGTTCCTGAACCACAGTTGCATAATTAAAATCGTAACCAATGCACTCGTCTTTACTTGTTCGGCAGCAAGTATCACGTAAAACGTTATTCCATACAAACCTCCATACCTGCCAGCATGCAGACTCGGGTATAGTCCATCTCATGTAAGTTGGCCAGATTCTGACAGTTCGAGGAAAGTAGCGCCAATGTTTACTTTTCATTTATGTATCCTTTCGCCATCAGCTGGTGCGTCAAGTTGAGGCTGTATTTTTTATCAACACGCTGTCAGCTTATCCACTTGCCATTGTACTGTAATACTAAACAAATGTTAACATATTTTAGACTGACATCTGTCTAAAAAAAAATAGTAGGTTATAAAAGTAAAAATATAAAACCTTACAAAAAAATTAATATTTGCTAACTCTTTTTTTAATTTATCCGAGACAGTGAATTTGGGTTAACATTTGCGAGACCGTAGTTGTAGCTAATATCACACTTTGGACGTTACAGCTAATATATTCGAGTTGGAAATATGTGATGTGGAATAACGTTAGAATGGATTAAAAACTATTCACGCGTGTCCCACTTTCTTCGGAAACAAGGAAATGGGTTTCCGGGATAACAATATGGCGTATAAATTACGTAGACGAACGATTACCGGCCGAATAGAAATTACTAGTACTCAAAATCTCTGTACACGAAATATATGTTACTTTAAAAATTATGCAGAGCTCGCGAAAAATAAAACTATTGGCATCTGTTTGTAAATTTTGTATATATTGCACACAAACGCTATTCTTTTCTGGCTGGTAATGCTTCGGAAAAGATCTGATAGATGGCGCGCACAGCATGTCAAGAACGAGGTATGAGCCGCTCGCTTTGCTCAATAGATCGCGTGTTTTTTAAGTTAACTGTTCTTCTATTACTGGCTAGGAACGACACGAATTAGAATTATATTTCGTCAAATTAGAAAAAATAATTCAACAATATTATACAATATTTCTGTATGCTTTTGGAATTAATATCAGGCTCGTATGGAAAGCATGGTTGGAGAGGGGTGATAAGACGTGAAAATAGGTTTAGAAATTGCGTTTAATTTGGATACGGATCGTTTTAATGTGCCTTTAATTTTGAACACCTAAACATTTCTACTTTAGCACTAAGTTTAGTTTCTAACACTAAAAGCCGCTGTTCTATGACCACGTAAAATAAAATGTATTATTTAATATAGGAACTCTTTCTTATCCGCGTATTTTCTGCTTGTCTGATGTGCGTTGGCAGTCCACTCAGAATAGCCAACGTAATATTAATTTTAGTTCGTTCATGCATCAACTGATACAGGGTTTTGTAAATGGCACGTTGTTTGTTTCGAATACATCAAATTACCACTCACTGACTGTCAAAATCTCGCCTAATTATATGAGACAGACAATAGCAGGTCTCGTAGAAGCTTCCACCCAAGCTTATGTGAAACATTGTATCGTGGCATACGAGTGTGCATCACAGCAGGCCTATCTCCGCTACCATGTAACATCTGCGTTTGTGTGTGCGCTGATTATGCTATTGGCTGAATAGTCAAAGCCATATACTGCCAGGATAAGCATTCTCTCTAGTCGTAAGTCAACGTAGTCGGAAGTCTGAACGAAATCAGACATATAGCAATAAAAACATTTGTTAAGTAACATCTAAACAAATGTTTTCGTATGAAATGCTTTCAAAGTAATGTGAAGTGTCACCTAATTTATATATAAATACACTTCTCCATTATCAGCACAAATACAACAAACGATTGCACAAACATTCAGGAAAATTTGGTTGTGAGTTGATACAGATAAAAAATATTTCATTTTGAGTATGGTACATTTAACAGTTTCGTCGAGATTTTATTTCTTCCAAAATTAATGGCATACACCAGGTTCGTTGTTTGCGGAAACCTACAAAATATTGTACGTTTGATGTACGTAAAAAAAAAAAATGCTGCAGCACAATACTGCCACAGTTTCTATATCTCCCCCGTCCAGGTATGTTAATTAATATAGTTAAATTGACTTGCAAATAGACATAATATGATGTTGCCATATTAAGCCAGACAAATACATAAAGTAATTTGGGATACAAAGACAAGCGGTTATAACACGTAACAATTAACTGAGGAACTGTAAAACGATTAGGTCCTGCCACAGTTGTGCAGATGAATCTGTCTTGAGTCGTTCGACCGTGCTGTCAGACCACACAGATTGCGAATCACGACAAGCCTTGCGTGCTACGAGTGAGGTTGTCTGATGGATGCAGTTAGGAAAGCAGGTCACCATTTTTGTTTGCTTTTCCATGTCATCATTTGCCGTCTGTTTTTTACATTTATTCGCCTTACTTTATACTACTTGCCACTGATATATAAAAGTTACCTTAGCTCAACTGCATCACTTAGCAAACTTAGCGTTGATGACGTCAGATGCTGAGGATGCAGTCCGTCCTGTCTGACCTCGAAAGATGAAAGTTCAGCAAGATCAGCATCTGACGTCACAGGTCACGTGAACCAATCAAACGCTGTATCGGCAACAGCGCGGTCAACTCGGGCAGATCAGACAGACGCATCTGCACGATTGTGGCTGGGCGAACTATACGCAGTAACGGGCAGTGATTTTTTTTTTAAAGACTGATTTCAAAAGGTGATTTTACCGTGAACGGCTTATAGGACTATAACCACTGGATTTCCGCTACCTGCACTCATCGCTACTGAGATGCGAGACGGTGGCGTCTTTACAAGCAACGCTTAACCTGTAATGGTGTCCGCATGTTCATTTTACAATGAGTTATTCCGTTTATGAGCACGAGACTTGCTCTTGACATTGAACGAGGCTTACGTGCGTGTACTCTCAGAACATCAGCACTGTGTCATGGACAGGAACTTCCATCTTAAGTTATTTAATGAGAATAAATTATAACAATAATTTATACGTTCACAACAAATTCGAAAATAAACTACTCTCAGAATAAATTAACTCAGAAAAATGTTTTCTAATGATTCTGTAAATTCTTATTGAGAAAAACCTCGTTAACAACCAGAGCTCACTCTTGTCACAATCCTAAATACAAAAGGCTATACTACATATTAATTCAGTTTTGTTAAAAATATGCGCACAAGACAACTTTCTGCAAAAAGAAAAAAAAACGTCGCCCTTCTGTGACATGCGCTATTGGTTGCTGCTGGAATATCGTAGCTTTGTGACTGGATAATGCTCAGGTTTAACATACAGTACGTCCGTATTTTAAAACGGGCAGTCCGTACTTTAATATTTAATTGTTAAATGTTTAGTTTTCTAGTAATTTCTGTTTCACTAGATATACGCATGAATAAAGTGCACAGACTTATTGCAATGTTAATTTTACATATGGCGGAAGAATTCACGGTAAAAAAAACTTTGTGATTTGTACTGAGAAATTGCTTGTAATTACGCACATCATGTTTGTAACAGTATAAAAATTTATCTTGTAAAATAACTCGTTTGAAAAACTACAACACAGTCCGTATTTCAAAGGCTCTGTCTGTGTTCGTACGTACGCAGGAAAAAAAAAGAAAGTTATTTCCAACAGATTGCATTCTAAAAAAGCAAACGAGTACTAGTGTTTCTTCATAACCAACCGGAATGTTATTCATTACGCATAGTACTTAGGCGGTAAGTTTTAAACCACTAATCACTCATTTTTGTATGCAGAACTGTTATGCTTTGCCGCTCAGAGAAAACTTGCACAAGTCTGTAGTACAATGAATGCACGTGTGTTTTAAGGTGTTAATAGTTTATTGGTATTATTGTGTTTGTTTGTATGTATGTATGTATATATATATATATATATATAAATAATGGTGTTACCGGTATCAGTGGGTAAATGTTATACCTCATTTTATCGTACTGAAAGAGCACGGTTAGTTTAGAAACATGCCGAAAGAAAGGCCTCGGCATAAAGGAAAGTGCCATTTCAATACGGAATTTCACAGAAAATTTTTAATTCCTCAAACCTGGAGGAAGGAGTGACAAGAATTAATAATTAATAAATATTTTAAAAAATCTATAAAAGCAAATTATTTAAGTAAAACGACTTGTCCATTTTTAAAAAGGGAAGCTACAATTCCCTTTCACACTGCGGTACATACCATCAAAGCTCCAAATCATGTGACTGCCAGCCTGCACTTGTTTCTAAGCGACTGCAACTAATGAGATTGCGACTTACGCGATGGATAAAGTATGAATCGAATTAAATGGTGCTACTTTTGTGACTATCTGTCAATGCCCCAAAACAGATTAGATTTGAGCTTGCACCTATATCAGCTAGACTGTTTGTTTGCGAGTCTGGGTGTCAAAGTCAAACTTACAGAGTTCGATAATTTAACAGGAGAGAGGACAAATATTTAAGTCCATCATGCAGTGGAAACCAACAGGAACATTTAGTTTATAAAATAAAATACTATCAGTACAAACACTAATTTTTAGGAATATGAAGGTAAGCAAAACCAAGATTCATACAAGTTCCTAAAGGATGTGAATAGAAAACTATGCATTGGATGCTGTGTTCACGCTGTCCATAAAAAATTTCCCAAGTGATACTAATGAATTCTCTATTGATACAAATACCATGGATGTCAATACAATATACAGGCCCTTGCACATTTTGTAAGGACAAACAAACGGAAATATTTTCGCGAATTTGCTGACGACGAATGGCGCACAGTTGTTTTATTACATAGCACCATAAAATTCTTAAATCTCCTGCCAAAATGTATTATTTTGATTTTGAGATGCGCTTGCCTTCTCTTTCACAGTGTAAAAACTTTTGCCCAAATTGCAAATTTTTTTTAAAAATCCGTTTAGTGCGTTACTTGCGTTATTTCTGCGTAGGCCGAGTAGTCTTCCTATTTTCCAAAAAACTGCGATGTTTTTTTTTCGGCAATAATAGGAATTTCAGCCAATGAGGTAGCACAGCAGTATAAAGAACTGACAGTGAAAATAAAAGCCTGGACAGAGAATAACATTGCACGCAAAAGCTTACCTTCTACGTTAGCGACGGAGCCAACAAAAAAAAAAAAAAACTATTTATAAATGCATATTTTGAAAGCAAGTCTCTATGGCACAGAAATATTTTCTTGAATGCGAATAAACCAGGGTTTGTTTTTTTTTAACATTCAATGCCTAATGTTGAAATATATGCCAAATTCGTTAGTTCATTAGCGCCATCTGTTTCTGAAAAATTAACTACTGATGTAGACAACCTTGATGATGGAATGTATATTATAAATACGATTATGCAAAAGTTAAAACGTAAAACTGACGAAGAAAAGGGATAAAAACGGAACAAAGATGATAACTTATTAAAACCTACATGAGATGTTTATTTGTGATTTTATGTTTCCAAAATTTTGAAAACACGAGGGAGAAAACCTATGGAGAAGTTGCTGGATATAATTTTTTTGCTTACAGGATCAACAGCTCCCTTTGAAAGAAATTTAATTTGGTAAACAATGTTTAGTCTTATGATCGGACTTTATATTAAACAATAGTGTGACGAAGGTGTAGGTAAAAGTTAAAAATGCATTCATTCCACTGAAAAAAAAAAATGGTAAATTGAAACTTTACCGCACTTCATATTCCACTGACGTATTTTGCTTTCAAATATTTTTGGTATCATTAGCCCAGCCAATGCAAGCCATCGACGAACACTTGGTCGGTCCCGTCGTGTAGACTAGGTTATGTACAGTTATACTTGCGACGACTTGCCATGCCAGAAGTCTTCCGTCGAAGTTATGTTTAGGGATAAAAAATTGCCGGACACAAAATCTAACCATGTGAGTTCAGAACTTTGTGGATACAGGTCTACATTATCCTTATAACTGCGCTGTTTCTCTCTTCAATTATATCGTACAAAGCATAGGTGTGGCCAGAATTCGTGGTTGTTCTGGTAATAGGTGGTCCCATTAAGGACCTTTGGGTCGATTACAGATATGTTTTTTGGCCCGTCGTAATAAAGACGTGACACAGGTAGGACGTTTGAAGACAAAATGCGACCACCGATCCATTATGACGCGACACAGGTATGACGGCACCGTATTTTTTTTTTTGACGCCCGAATGTGGCTGCCTTCAGTACTTCGTCGCGTCATAAGAGATATACGATATATACAGCAAGGTTTCTACTGGCGGAGTTTTCTATGTAATTAGCAACATTTCGCTCGCAAACACCTTAATACTTCCTTCTATGAATTAATATATAACCATTCCTTCGGATGTGTGCGCTACATTCTACATGCTGCACCATTGTAAGTTTATATTTTCATAAGCGAACTAAGCTAGCCAATTAAAAACCACAGAAAACACAGTAAACGGTTTTAAAATAAAAGTGTGTTAGTTTTGCAAACTTTTTATGTAAGATGTGTCTGCACCACAGTTTGAAAAAATCGTTTACAGGATGTGAGGCGGCAGCAAACTACACGCTCAGTTCAAAAATTCGCCGATAGATAGCAGACGAGACAGTTGTCACTCAGAAACGTAATCGCTTTTCCAGCACGGCGTCATAACGAGGCCTTCACACGAACGTATTCAGCAGAAAGATCCGTAATCGACCTGCCGGAAGCAAGAAGGGGAATCGCCCCCGTGGGTTAATAAACATGGTTGATCACTAATTCAGTTTGCAATAAGTATTTACAACTTACTGTAAACTACTTGTCTCGGTATTTTACATATACAGTGGAGTCTCGGTTAACCGTCACCTTTTAAACCGTGAGTTTCTGTTAACCGTCAGTAAACTGACACAAGTAAAATAATAAAATTGGATACAAAAAACCAACTTAATAAATTAAAAATTAAATAACTTTTTTCTTGCTTTGTATAATATCAAATTAAGCACATTATTGAGTTGAACAATACGTATACTGTACTGTAATACTTTTGTCAATGAATATCCAGTAAAAATACATTCTGTGCGGTGCGGAATGCGAATGACTCACGTTTGTTGTGAATGTACGTACTTCGTAGAATCGTTCCGTCTTCCTCACCACCCTGCCGGAATTCCTAGACACTCATCCGCCCTCCCATTCCTACAGTCAGTTCAGTAGCGGTTGTCACTTAGTCAGCAAGTCATTGTCCTCAGTTTGTTGTCAAAGTGCAGTGTGTTTAAAAATGTCTGAGAAACGGAAACGTGTTGTACTGGGACTTTCTCAAAAACTTTGAAATTATAAAACGACTGCGTAAAGGAGAAAGCGCGATGAGTATATCGCTCCGCTGTATGGAATCGGGCGGACGACAGTCAATGAATGTTTAAGTGAAGAAGATGAGGATGATACTCAAGGATTGACCCAAAATAATTAGCCACAGTGACGCTGAAAACATGTTTTCCAAGAGCATTGAATGGTACGAGCAACAAGAAGAGGCAGACGCTACACAGATATTACTCCTAAGTAAGATACGAAACGCGGCAGCAACAAAAGCCCGTGGAGTATTACAACAAAGGAAAATGACAGACTTTTTTAGGTAGGATTATACTACTGAACATCATATACATAATAGTACTGTATTCAATTTTGTTATTTTATCAACATAATAAACAGAAGTCTACAATATTTAATATAAAATAGATACTGTGCTGTACATACTTATATTGATTGCTACATGTTTAAAATATAGTGATAAATATCGTATACATTATTATCGCTAGTATCTGTCGAGTATTTGAGAAAAAAAAAAGGGGGGGAATTTCTATTATCCGTCTATTCTCTCAACCGTCACGGTGACGGTCCCGAGACTGACGGATAATGGAGACTCCACTGTATGTATATGTACTGTATATATACACACACACACACGTGTGTGTGTACGCGCGCTCACATAACCAAAGACAGCAAAATTCTAGTATAAATTATTTTAATTAAATATTTAAACCCTTGGCTTACATTAAATAAGTGTTACATACATGCATAACCGTATGCACGAACATACAACTGACAGTATGAGAAGGGGGGGGGGGTGTGAAAGGAACAAGAGATAATAATTAAATAAACGTTGGTACTGCTACAATAATTGTGAGACCTTGAGACTTGCCCCCCCCCCCTTCCCATTTTTTCCCCATAAAAAGAAGTCTGCGCCCGTGCCCAGGAGTCAACACTTTAATTTAATTTGCAAAAGCTGACATGAATGTATGTGCGATATTTCCTCGATGACACCGGAGCCCATTTTCCTCTAGTACAATGAAACCAACAAATAAAACGAGAAATATCGTGAACCACGCTATGTGTGCTAATGGGTGGTCATTTGCCACCTGTGGTCGAACTTATGCTTATGAACGCATTTGTTTTACATAATTATATAATTAAATGTTGATGGTGGTAGTCCAGCCATATTGGTTATTACATGTTAATTTAATTCAAAGTACACGTGTTGTGAGTTCTTCAGATGGTGTAGGTGCATTTTTAAATAGCATAAGCAGACTCTTAGAACCGGTGCAATTAATGTTTCCCAAAAAACGTGACCCTGTTTTGAAAAAAAAAAAAAAAAACATGCGTCTGAGTTTACGATACCCATTGTCCCGCCCAGTATGTATAAAAGTGGATACAGTACTTCAAAGCGTAGCGTTTTCCAACACCGGTGGTAGTTCGGTGCATGACTGCGGCTGTTCCACTGAAATGCTGTTTTAGTTGGACATACGCATATACACAGTACACCGAGGCTACAAAATTGTTAAGATATTTATTTATTATAAAGGTGAACTTATTTTGAAGGCAATAACAAAAACATTCGTAGCAACTACGAAATAATTATATCACCACAAAAAAACATTTGACTTTTAACAGCACAGTTAGTAGCGACATCTTTCTCTCCCGGAGAATGGTCGGTTTTCTTTTCCGTTGTCGCGGAATTTTTTTAACGACTGGGAATTAATATTTATCGTTAGTAATCGACTAATCGGTGTGCCGTGGTAAAAAAAAATAAGTTAAGCGATTAATTAATCTCCGCGTGCTCAGCATGCCGACGTACCTCAGTGCCGCAGTTCGGAAGACGGGCGTCCACCAATCGCGCCGTATGCGTGCCGCAGATCCACAGACGCCGGGCCGTGCGCCCGCGGCTAGCTCGACTTACCGCGAGAGCGCAGCTCGACTCCGTCGCCGCGTGGTACCGTGGCCTTGGCCCGCCGCCGCACGGCCAGGGGCGTGCCCGAGATAACACCAGTTGCCGGCGTCGGCCGCCAGGGGCGGTCGCGGGTAAACTCACTGGCATGTCTGTCTGGTGTTGGCGTACCAACACAGGCGCGCGCCTCACTGACTTGGCGTGGTGTGTCTACTCAATGGCGCAGTCGAAGCACAGTGCACCACGGCTTACTTGTTATATGGTGCGCCATCGGCATTCGGAACGGCGCTTCGCCAGGTCGCTGTAGTTTACAAATGAAGGTCCTGTCACACTTGGTTGCACGTGCAATTTGTGTTCCTGTGTGTTGTATACTGAGCGTACGTCCGTGCAAAGTGATTATTATGTGTGTTGGTTAAGAGCATTCAAATCTAAATCTTATGCTCAATTGCGGAAAGAAAGAAAAAAAAACGTGTTCGTAATATTATCAACAATGTCATCTTTTCTTTCACTTCTTACTCATAGTTGTGGTTGGAACTAAATAATTGTTATGAAAAAAAAAATTAACGATTAGAAAAGTGATATGGAAAACGCAGAAAAATAAATTAATGAAACAGAGGTTTTAATAATACATTGTTAAATTCGCGGTAATCTAGCGATGTCTATAACACTTGAGTTAAAACTTATTTCCTGCCATATATTTCATGCAATGCAATACAAACGCTTCGCTGACCACGTGTAGCAGTGGTATTCTTAGAAACAAAACAACTGCAAGTGCATATAAGTAACACAGGATGCTAAGAACTCTATTTCACATTTTAGCTAGTCGCACCAATTTATCCTCGATACGTAGTTTCATACCATACTTTAAATATAATCTATATAAATAATATCGATATTTTCACTATCTCATTGAGTTATGAGTTACATACATATTTTTAAGGCAGTGAGTTGACGCACCATGCGCAATGAACTGATTTAGTTACCCATCTCTAGCCAGGGGGCAGCACCTGCCGCACTGCCACTCCTCCGCTGGTCGACCGCAGCACCAGGCAGGGCATTGTGCGGTCAATTCATTACTTCTACATTTAAAACGAATTTTCTTATCGATGCCTTAAAGCAAATGAATACGTCACGTAGGGATTTAAAAAAATCCAGCAATTATTTTGCACACATTGCAATACCTTTCACAACACTGCTGAGTAAATACAACAACGCTAGCTACTTAAAATTAAAAATGATACTTTTGAAGTAGTTAAATAAAGTACGTATATTTCTTCAACAGGATGTTGCGATAATTTCGTTTTTTATTGAAGTTCCCTAACACAAACAGCGCCACGAGATAAAAAAAAATATATATATCCCCACATTATTCTGCTAGCGCCATCTCGTATGAGAACAGCCAACTTCCGTGGTACAGTTCGGACTACACTACATCACAGTAAGAGGAGCATAGTAGTAATAAGAAGAAGTAGCTTTTTTTATACATTCCGTACATCCAGCGTCTTGAGAAAAGACTACAGCTAGCGCTTTCCCGGCTCTTCTGCCTCTCGTCACATCAAAGACCAACCAACCTACTATTAGCTTTACGGGCAAGATAATGCTCTGAACTGAGCATTGTGCATAAGGATGCTTTGGGAAGACAGAAAATGAGTGTAGGTATTATAAACAACAGTATTTTATTCAATGAAAGCATCAAGGAATGTATAACATTTCCTTTCACAAAAGCGATAACTGCAGAGACGTAACGTAAATGTAAGAAGTTATTAGAAAAACGGGAGACCGCAATGTGTTTTTCTCTCTCATCACGAAAATACTGGCACAGGGCGATAAATTTTCTACTCCGCAATGTCATCCCGATAACCCCCACCCCCACCCCCCCCCCAATTAAAAAAAA
>NQII01000749.1:386338-434748 GCA_002778355.1 Clitarchus hookeri
GAGTACTTCGCGGATTGATTTGGCAGCAGGCCATGCTTTACAGCTCTCTATACACTCGAGACACTATTGTTTGCTTATTGGTTCCTGCGATCAAGTGAGGCATGACTGTTCAACACTCACTCACACTGTTTCCTGCTTATTACTGGCTCGCGGTTAAACTGGGCGTGTCTAAATAACTGCCGTCCAATCACAATATTAGGAGAAAGGAACAAGTGTTTGAAGTCTACCTTGCCACCGGATGAATTCACGAAATAATTTGGGGCTCTAGCCATCGATCTTGCACAGCAGTACGGGCATAACGACTGAACTACGAACGCGTGTTTACGTCACAATATTGATTACACCAAATTTTGGCAAACTTAATATTGTCACGTAATTATTAGTTCGTAGTTCCCTTTGTCTTATCTGTTTTGCTGTGTACGGTAGCTATGTGGATACAAGAGTACTTTCAAAATTGTCTTTTTCAAAAAAAATTTTTTTTAGAAAAACCGAGAATCAAATATGGCATGGGGAGGTTCTCCTTAAGTACTCTGGCAACGTTTTGCTAGGTGAGTGGGGCCGTGGTGGTATAGTGGTTAGACTATTCGCCTCCCACCGGGTTCGATTCCCGTAGTGGGTCGCTCCCGGATTTTCGTATGTAGGAAACGTGCCGGATGATGGTGGATCGCTGGTGGGCGGGTTTCCTCGGGGATCTCCTGCTTCCCCCGCCCTTGCATTCCAGCTCTTCTCCATATTCACTTCACGTACATCGGCTCTCAAGACCTCGATGCTAAGAGCCGCCAAGATCTCAACACTCCACTTCACTTTGCGAGGAGAGGTAACTGGGAGACGTCGAATAATAGTGCGGGCGAACATGCAGCCGGTGAACGATAAAGCTCTGCCGCCGAAGTGCCGGTGGTGTAACCTGCCCCGCTGGTACGCTTTCAACCAGCGCACCTTTCTCCGCCGCGATTATTATCGTTCCACAATGCTTCGATCGATGCGCGTCATTTCGCTGCGACATAGTCCCGACTGTCGCCGACACCGCCGCGTTTCGCCACCGCAACGAAAATTAATAAATAAATGACGGGCTGCCAACAGAAAGACGTCAACCGACAGTGGAAATAGCTGCTCGATTAACGCTCCCGTCTACCTAGCGCTTTTTTTCCGCGTTTAAGGCCGAGAAGCAATAAGGGCGATACTGCCACGCGCATCAAGTGCGCCATCGCCGCTAGGCGCAATGCTTTCAACTGGCACGCAGTGTTTTTGTCGCACTACGTGTACCTATGGGACTTGCAGCGGTGACTTGTTATTTTATAGGTGGAAAGCCTGTAGGAATGTTCAATGCAGGGCCCTTGAGTAGTTTTGTATGATTTGTATGTTTCCTATATATATATTTTACAGCACATTGAAAAAGCAGTTTTTAGCAATTTTGCCAGTAAGAACTTACTCTGAAATGGCGTTTCCAACGTGCGTGGCATCTTGAAAGCACTCAGAATCACTCGTCTGACGTGTGTTTTCGTACACCAGTACAATGGACGTACGTTTAATAGTTTCGTAGAAAAAAAAACAAGTATTTCGAGTACACTGCAACATCAACTCACTCACAGCACACATTCCTAGGCTCAGAACACCTCCATTCTCCACAGTGCATCTCAGGGAAAACGCCCACAACAGGCTTCGACTTCTAACCAGCTCCTATAGATCTTTATTTGTTTACTTATAAATTTATTTTAGTTTATTTATTGTTTATATTTTTTTCTGTTTTGGTTGGGGTGACTTGGATATATATTAAACTCTTTATTTTATTATACATTTATTTATGTTTTATTGACCTTGTAATATTGTTTTAAGATGTAGATACCTTAGCGCATTTCAAGCGCCAAGTAGGCGGGAACCTAACACTTTTGAATGTGGTATAGACACAGAGTAGGTAAGTATGGAGAGGTGAAATGGCATGGAGGTTCTTTTGATGGGGACGTATCCACTTGCTGATTGACTACGCGAGGTTCTGTGGAAGTAGACCTTGTACCTGAGTGGCTAGCGTGCTGCGGAAGGTTCTTCATTGGCTGGGCTGCTGGTTCGCAAGTGCGTTACCAGGTGCTGGTCGGCGAACGGCGTTCCAACACATTACGGTCAGTAAAGCCATTTTGTTGTTGGGAGTGTGCTGCAGAAGTTTGCGAAATAAGCGGCTATTTCACTTCTGTAACCTTACCCTGTGAAATTAAAATTAAGACAAGTTAGAAGTGAATAGCACATGTTCTCGAACGCATGACCATTAGTAGGGGCAGTGATATTTCGCGAAAAAGATTTCGAGACAAGATACAGTCCAAAGCACTGTAGGGTCGTCCAGCTTCTTTGATTGGCTAAAAAAAATGTTCTGGCCCGTGTTAACCGTTTGCGCACGAATCACGAAGGTTCAGTGCCGGAATTACTTAGTCCTGAGTGGCTTGGTCAAAGACGGACACGGCACCAGCAGCCAATGGATTTATATGATAACAACAGCTGAGGTGTGTGTATATAGTATTGAAGTCTACTGTGTGCTTCGATTTTTACGCGAAAAGTCACTGGCCCTAACCATTAGTTCTGTTGGTCTCTATATTTACACTCACAACCGTCCTGTTGGTTCACGCAACACCGAACACTCTGTGTGAAACGTTTATTACTGGCCTGCTATCTGCCAGCGTAATACCGTGTTGAAAGTGTCCCAATAAAATGTTCTTTCCTGTATAGAATAATATACAATCCATCAGGTTCATTTGGGTAATTTATAACTAGTGTTGCGGATGTAATATTACGTTGCAGATAACCTTATGGACATTTTTTTGGAAAATACGCCTAATATTTCGTCGCCAATGTCTTCAAAGAATGCCGATGTCGTAATATTACGGCAAACTCTATACAATCGGTTGAATCCAGGCGACGTAATACTGTATTACGTTAGCAGCTCTCGAAATGTTTATTTACTGGGTGAACTTGAAGCGGGTGACCTTAGCCTAAAGCACTATATCTAAATAGCAGAAATAGAGGATGAATATATTTTGGGGCTCGATGTACTACGTAGGCTGGGGTGCTGTATCGATACTCGACCTAATCACGTAATTTACTTTAACTACAAAATGAAAGAGACTTTACTAAACGTTTCTGTCGTCATATTTATTTTTTCATCTAGTGCGAAATCATTTTATAAGAACAGACATTTCACAAAGCCTGTTTAATTCTGTAGTAATTTATTTATTTATTGTGGGTTCGCGGTACAACTACTTTAATCACTGGTCTTTGCGTCGAACGGGTATGGAGAGAGAGGCCGAAGTCGTTATATTCAAGGAACCCGAACCACATCGATATTCATACTCGGTGCTCTAAAATTCTATAGTTATGTCGTCGGTGGATCTTTAACCGTCACCGGCGACATTTAATTACAATGTTTAGCGCAAATCGGTCATATTTTTCTAGGCATATTACGTATGATTTTGACCACCAAGCATATGTAAAAAAAACACCTGATATATTTAAAAAAATTATGTGTGTGTTGGCTGATCTGCACGTCTGTATTTTTCCCAATAAAATTTTATAGCATCAGGCAGAGAAAAAGTTTTCAAATGTATGTATGGTGTGTTTTTTTTTTTTTTTTTTTTTTTTTAAGGTGGCTTAGGGCTCTATCGCCCAGAATGTAACCACAGCCGAAACTATTTCGGACAAGGAAGTTCCGGGTTCGAACCCTGGGTAAACCAAGCGTATATGCATGCGTGCGCGTGTGTGCGCACGTGTGCGCACGTGAAGTCTTTTAGGTGTAAGTTTAGGTTAGTTACTTTAGTCTGTAGGCAGGCCCCTTAAGCTTGCTGACACAAGGGCGGGACCGTTAATTAAGCAAATTAAAATTAAGTAAACGAAACTATCACCAATTCGGTTTCCTCGTCCCGCGAGCGCCCAGTCTCGGCAACCAGGACCCATTACATCACACAGCCGCTTAGAGACACGGTTTGACGGAAACATGGCATCCCTCGCCGCCTGGCAGATGTGCGGTTGCTGCAACGCCGCCGTCCTAGTTTAAAGTGGAAACTTACACAACCTCTCATTGGCCGATGCAGGCGCCGAGTTCAAATGAAGGCCGCATACAGAGTTCTGGTTCTATTTACGTAGGTTGAGTGAACCAACTTCCGAATTGTCCCATGCATTAAACATGGGGTAGACTGATTTTCATCTTCTACACATGACCACGAGTCCAAGAATTGCCAAAAGAACTATCAAATTCACGTGTTCAAGCAATACTATTACCCGGTGATGGGTCTGTACCGGGAGTGAAATACTAACAGGCGCACCACCGTAGGGAGTTGACAATAAAATTAACAGTATTTGAAAGGCATGCTTAGTTTCTTCCTTCTGCCCATTACGTCGAAGTACTGAGGTTAACAAAAGAAAGAAAATCCCGGGGGGCATCTACCACAAGGGCAAGCTTGATGTAACCAACCTGTTGGCGGGCTGGTCGACTCCTCGACAGTCGAAACGTTCAGGTCCCAAAACTGAATTTCAGCGTGAATACAGTAAAAGTCTACGGTAAGTACAGAGTGCGTAAGATCACAGAGGTGAAACAGCCGCTTATACAGCGAACTCCAGCCACGCACGTCAACAAAATGGCGTCACTGGTCACAAACGTGTCGAAACGTCGTTGGTTAGTCAGAGCCGGGTAACCTATTTGCCAGGCAGCAGCCTAGCCAACAAGGGAAGGCTTCGCAGCACGCAGTAGCCAATCAAACACACAGAACCTCGCGCAGCCAATCAAGAGTATGGGCACGCCTTTACATCAAAGAAACAGCCGCGACATTTCGCCTCTGTGTACTTATCTACTACGGTAAAGGGCGAGACAGACGCCGCATAGGTGCCATGTAAAAATCGACAAGTGTCACGAAAAACTAAATACTACAGTTTAAGCACAGTTCAAAGTACGTTGCTGAGGATTTTTAACCGAGTAATGTGTTGGAGAGTGATTCACCCTCTAGTCTCCACCCGATGGCACAGGTCAGGTGGGATGGACTCGTGGGGACGGTGGTTTGAAAAACCGCACCCGGTAATAATTACAGGGAAATGGTAATTCATGGGAATATTTTTAATATGAGTAAGTATAATTAATAAATATGATGATGCAATAAATAATATATCATAACTCCAGTGATGGTGGAAACTGTGAACTATATCCGATGATTATTTGTCTGCCCCTTATTTACGGATCCTTGTGCACAGGTACAAAGTATCAATGCCACTAGTATCCAAGAGTCGATTAGGTGACCTCGTAAAATTGTTGTGTAATTAGTATAAAAATACTTATGCCAAAATTTTCAAAAAATTAATTAATTTAGGTAACGTCAAGAGATGACCACTATTCCTGATTCGGTTCCTCCATTACTTACTGATAAGTACTCTAGACTGTTTGCGTTAACATAGGGCCTATATACATATTTACAAGCAGGAATGCAATTTTTTTTTTCAAAACTGTTTAATTACCTGTGACCGTGGCGCCAAGTAAAAAAGTCCGTCTGAATCAAGAAAGTCTATATAATCAAACGATACACACCTGCTAGTTTCCATTAAAAACTATACCGCTGACCATAAACACATGAAGAGTATTATATAGCCGGCACAGCATGAATTTGATAAGAAGAAACACTTTTGCAATCAAAAACCTTCCAATAAACGAAATCGTTTTACATTCGTTGCGATAAAAAGTACCACGCCCAATAAACGTCTAAACGGCACGAAACTTTGCACAAGCAATTGGAACGATGATACAAACAACTATCATCAAGATAAATGGTCGGTTTATTCCGAGAATACTGTACAGCTGGAAAGTAATATTTAGTGCAATGTTGCACCACCAGCAGCGATGAAACATTCCGCAATAAGGTCTGATGCTACCCCGTTGAAAATTGTCCCGTGGTTGCTGCAAATACGACTCAATTTGCTGACTGCTCTTAAGAGTGCCTCTACATGACTGAAACTGCCTTCCCAGCTAGCTCCAGTGCATGTTCTATATGCAGCATGTCTGGTGATCGGGCTAGCCACGAAAGGACTCCTATACGAAACCCGTCCGGTGTGGACATTACCCTGCTGGAAAACTGCCCGTTGGAGACGCGGCCTGGAGGGAAACACACGAGGCCAAAGATTTCCTTGAACATGCCGCTGTGCCGTCAGTGTTCACCTGATTGATCACTGCCACGGAGGATCGAGAATCATACAATATTGCTCCTCACACCATTCCACCACTAGTTCTGGCGGTTTTAACAATGAAATCAGTTTTTTTTTTTCTGAGCACTCTAGTACTCCCCCGTTCCATAGAGTAGATTAGTAGGCCTAGACAGAGACGAAGGCGTGGCGTTTCGTTCTATGAGAGTGTACTCATTCCCCGATTGGCCGCGCGAGGTTGTGGGAATAAGCCTTGTGTCAGGATTGGCCACTCCATACCGTGAAAGTTTTCCTATTGGCTGGGTTGCCGGGTGACAGGTAGATAACCAGGCGCAATATTTAGCTGGCCAGTGACGCCATTTTGCTGGCATGTGCAGCTGGAGTTCGCAGTAAAAGCGGGCTGTTTCACCTCCGTATTCTTAAGTATTCTGCGTCCATTCTCGGGTACGGTTGTCATCCGTGCACGGACAATACCACGATTCGTCACTAAAGCCGATGCATCGCCACTCCTCAGCCGACAGCGCCACCCAATTACGACAAAACTGCGAACTAAGTCGCCGTTGTACGGAGAGGACGTAAGGGACGTGGAGAATGCAAGTCTTCTGCGAGTAGTCCCCAGGTGGAAACATGGGTCGCTATGTCTCCNGAGGACGTAAGGGACGTGGAGAATGCAAGTCTTCTGCGAGTAGTCCCCAGGTGGAAACATGGGTCGCTATGTCTCCGGACGGTGGGAAAGACAGCTGTGTTCACGTCTGTCAGATTATGAAACCATCCTCTCTTATGGTGGTTATTTTGGATCGGCTAAGGCCTCCCCCAGCACATATATAATGCGAATCACAAGTTTTCCCATTTTTGTATTAATCTACATTTTAAAAGAAAAAGTTTCATAAGAAAAAAAAATGGTCTTCATATAAAAGAACACAGTTTAAAAAAAATTAAACTATCGTAAGCATTGTTTAACAGCAGACATAGTTAATAAAAATCCGAAGTGAAAGGAGTTTCCACTTTTATTCTAAAAAGGTTATGGCACACAATATACAAATAGGCTACATGTGTAGGTAGAACAAGAAGGTGCAAGAGTTTCCCTTTTTAAAATACAAAATTATGTATTTTTGTAACACCTCTAACCCACCCATATGTTTACAAATAACAAACAACAATATATTATAAAATGTGTCCAGCTACAAAATCATAAACATATTGTTACGTGGGACGCCTGAGGGGCGTATCCAAATTAGTGAGGGATGGAGGTATTAATAAAAATAAAAGAACTAGATTTGATTTCTAATTCATTCTCACAGCTATTATTTGAAGCATTAGATTATCTGGCTCCACTATTACTCTTCTTATTTAACAGTGAGCACAATATCTAATGTCTATTTCCACTCCAATTAACGTCCTTCTTAATTGTCCCTGTTAGGTTACAGTTAATTAGCTCATACTCATCATTAACACGTGTTCAATGTATCTGTTGGCACCATTTGCAATGTTCGCTCACGCATCTAGTCCAATAGTCCAGCCTGCCAGCCGCACTCTTCACTGCTCGATACTCGCAGTCGCAGATTTCCCTTCCGTTTGTCACTCCTCTCGCCGCTCGTCTTCTATCGCTCGGAACTCAGCCACTCATTCGCTCGTCAATTCCTCGGCTCGGAGGCCTGTCACGCTTGTACAGCGGTCGCCCTGTCCATCTGGAAGGTTCAACGCACCCCGAGTCACGCCGAGAGAACGAGGTCACTNCACGCTTGTACAGCGGTCGCCCTGTCCATCTGGAAGGTTCAACGCACCCCGAGTCACGCCGAGAGAACGAGGTCAGTTAATCCAGAGCATTCTTCAGATAAACGCAGAAATCAATACAACCAGGGCCAGCAGCGTTGCGCCGCGAAAGGGATTATCTTGTCAGCTCGCTTTCTGTAACAGATACGCGTTTCGCTCGCCTGCCATTCAAAACATTACACCGTGCCGCCGCCGCTATCGTATAACTGCTGTCCTTCGCTTCCACTCGATAGCGCGGGATCCGAAGCACTGAGCGCGTAACAATATACTTATTTACGTGAAAAGTGACAGGTACAATAACTTGAAAACCAAATCTGTCGTGGGAATGGGTTAGCAAACACTGCTGTATTCTATAGTAGAAGCAGTTTTGTTAGTAAAGTGATGAAAAATAAAAATGTGTCTTAAACAAGGATAGGCACAACAATTTTCTTATTTCCAAGTTCAATGACTTGAAACTAACATATTGCTTCGTTGCGGTAAAACATTCCCATCATCCACAAGTGAACAAAAAAAAACATAATTTACAAACGATTTATTGCCTATCAAATGTTGCTTTCTGCGCGTGGCATCCTGGCTCACAACCACGCTCTTAGCTTCATCTATAAAGTGAAATAAGCAAAGTCAAAAATAAGGTTTTAACATTACAACTCTAAAAATTTGCAATATTTCAGGAAAGCGGGAGAAAACGATGTTTTTATTGGTTGTTGTCTATGTGTGATGATTTTTCGCCTATGGGTCAAGGAGAAGTCACCTACTGTAATGATTTCCAGAAGTTTACGATCCGTTTGAAAGCAGTTATTTTGTGACGGAAATCTTCCAAACCAACGCAAAAGTAAGAATAGGTTACAGTAGTACGGAAAAAAATTTTCGCATTATATTTCTACGCTAGATGAAAACTGTAGCAGGCGTTCATTCTGGACCAGTTACAAATAACTAGTCTAAGAAAATATTATTACTCTTGACTTCAAAGCAAGCTGGGAGAACAACTTCATTGTACGGAAGCCAGTGACTTCATCTGCATTCGTATAATAAGGACCACGCCCCAACAATCAGTTATGTTGGGACAACACCTACAGTTGACAATGTTTGGATGGCACCAACAAATAATCCATTTGATTATTGCAGATATTTCTTTTTCCTGGTACCGTTACAGGTTTCTATCCACAACAATATGTTTTCTGCGATCACTTGTTTTTTTCTCTGCGATACGAAGTTGTGCGACTATCCCAGGAACTAAGCAAAAATGTGGAGTTTTTTTTATCTCTTCCCACACGAAACAGAAAAAGCCAAGGCACACCATGCAATAGGGAAAAAGGTCTTATCTTCAGTGTTTCCTACACTACATGACGAAACCGTGGGTAATCGTGTGGCAACTTTTGTTTATTTTTTTTTATTTTTGTTCTGCACTCTTTCCTCTTTTCAAGTGGATGACGTCAAAAGAAGATTCGTGAGTTAATTTTGGCGAAAGGTCAGGTCGTCAAGGGTTAAGCTGCACGCAGGAGTGCAAAAGACAGGAGACCCCCGCCCCTCTAATCATCGGTCCAAGAATCCATTAGAAGGAAATGATGGGTGCTTTTAACCCCGGGGGAAAGATCTCAATGCTTGTTTCAAAGCAGTCTGCGTGGGCATCGCCGTCTGCAAGAAACACATTTTTTAAAAAGTTGCGTATCAAAGGGCTTGCCTACCTGGCACTTGAACTGCGATAACGCGTTTTCCCACTAAGCTATTGATCATGCGTCCAAAGTGCTGATCTACGAAAACAACACGCACCTCAAGACTGTCGAGTGCTTTCAAGACGTCATGCACAAAGTTCGGAGATTTCCAACATTGCTAAAACGTTTTTTTTTTTTTCAAAGCGCTAACAATAATAATGANGAGGACGTAAGGGACGTGGAGAATGCAAGTCTTCTGCGAGTAGTCCCCAGGTGGAAACATGGGTCGCTATGTCTCTGGATGGTGGGAAAGACAGCTGTGTTCACGCCTGTCAGATTATGAAACCATCCTCTCTTATGGTGGTTATTTTGGATCGGCTAAGGCGTCCCCAGCACATATATAATGCGAAACACAAGTTTTCCCATTTTTGTATTAATGTACATTTTAAAAGAAAAAGTTGCATAAGAAAAAAATGGTCTTCATATAAAAGAACACAGTTTAAAAAAAAAATTAAACTATTGTTTGCATTGTTTAACAGCAGACATAGTTAATAAAAATCCGAAGTGAAAGGAGTTCCCACTTTTATTCTAAAAAGGTTATGGCACACAATATGCAAATAGGCTACATGTGTAGGTAGAACAAGAAGGTGCAAGAGTTTCCCTTTTTAAAATACAAAATTATGTATTTTTGTAACACCTCTAACCCACTCATATGTTTGCAAATAACATACAACAATCTAATATATAAAATTCTCCCGTCACGGTGTTAGTCACTGAACTCCTCCGAAACGGCTGGACCGATTTTTATGAAAATTTTTATGTATACTCGGTAGGTCTGAGAATAGATTTATATCTATTTTTTACACCCCTAAGTAATAAGGGTGGCCACCCCCAAACAATTTTTTTTATTGTTTGAACAAAATTTTTATTTTTTATTTTTTTATGATGTGGCATCAAAAAATACATACCCTCCTAAATTTTCACCCTTCTTCCACCAACCCTTATTTTTTTATAGCGATATTAGTAATTTAATAAATTTTACCCTAGGTCGATAAGTGATCAATTATCATCGATCATTTATCGATCTAGGTTACAATTTATTCCCACCAGGTGTCTCCCAGTGACACAGCAAAACAACGTTTGCCGGGTCAGCTAGTATATTATAAAATGTGTCCAGCTACAAAATCATAAACATATTGTTACGTGGGACGTCTGAGGGGCATATCTGAGTTCGTGAGGGATGGAAGTCTTAATAAAAATAAAAAAACTAAATTTGATTTCTAATTTATTCACACAGCTATTATTTGAAGCATTAAATTATCTGGCTCCACTATTACTGTTCTTATTTAACAGTGAGCACAATATTTAATGTCTATTTCAACTCTAACTAACGTCCTTCTTAATTGTTCCTGTTAGGTTACAGTCAATTAGCTCATACTCATCATTAACACGTGTTCAATATATCTGTTGCCACCATTTGTAATGTCTTTCACTCACGCATCTAGTCCAATAGTCCAGCCTGCCAGCCGCACGCACTCTTCACTGCTTGATACTCGCAGTCACCGATTTCCCTTCTGCTTGTCACTTCTCTCGCCGCTCGTCTCCTATCGCTCGGGACTCAGCCACTCATTCACTCGTCAATTCCTCGGCTCGGAGGCCTGTCACGCTTGTACAGCGGTCGCCCTGTCCATCTGGAAGGTTCAACGCACCCCGAGTCACGCCGAGAGAACGAGGTCACTTAATCCAGAGCATTCTTCAGATAAACGCAGAAATCAATACAACCAGGGCCAGCAGCGTTGCGCCGCGAAAGGGATTATCTTGTCAGCTCGCTTTCTGTAACAGATACGCGTTTCGCTCGCCTGCCATTCAAAACATTACACCGTGCCGCCGCCGCTATCGTATAACTGCTGTCCTTCGCTTCCACTCGATCGCGCGGGATGCGAAGCACTGAGCGCGTAACAATATACTTATTTACGTGAAAAGTGACAGGTGCAATAACTTGAAAACCAAATTCGTCGTGGGAATGGGTTAGCAAACACTGCTGTATTTTACAGTAGAAGCATATTTGTTAGTAAAGTGATGGAAAATAAAAACGTGTCTTAGAAAACAAGGATGGGCAAAACAATTTTCTTATTTCCAAGTTCAATGACTTGAAACTAACATATGGCTTCGTTGCGGTAAAACATTCCCATCGTCTACAAGTGAACAAAACATAAACATAATTTACAAACGATTTATTGCCTATCAAATGTTGCTTTATGCGCGTGGCATCCTGGCTCACAACCGCGCTCTTAGCTTCATCTATAAAGTGAAATAAGCAAAGTCAAAAATAAGGTTTTAACATTACAACTCTAAAAATTTGCAATATTTCAGGAAAGCGGGAGAAAGGATGTTTTTATTGGTTGTTGTCTATGTGTGATGATTTCTCGCCTATGGGCCAAGGAGAAGTCACCTGCTGTAATAGTTTCCAGAAGTTTACGATCCGTTTGGAAGCCGTTATTTTGTGACATAAATCTTCCAAACAAACGCAAAAGTAAGAATAGGTTACAGTAGTATGGAACACATTTTTCGCATTATATTCTTACGATAAATGACTAACTGCAGCAGACGTACATTCTGGACCAGTTACAAATAACTAGTCTGTAAGAAAATGTTATTACTCTCGACTTCATAGCAAGCTGGGAGAACAACTCCATTGTATGGAAGCCAGTGACTTCATCAGCATTCGTATAATAAGGACCACGCCCCCAACAATCAGTTATGTTGGGACAACACCTGCAGTTGACAATGTTTGGATGACACCAACAAATAATCCATTTGATTATTGCAGATATTTTTGTTTCTGGTACTGTTACAGGTTTCTATCTACAACAATCTGTTTGCTGCGATCACTTGTTTTTTTCTTCTGCGATACGAAGTTGTGCGACTATCCCAGGAACTAAGCAAAAATGTGGAGTTTTTTTTATCTCTTCCCACACGAAACAGAAAAAGCCAAGGCACACCATGCAATAGGGAAAAAGGTCTTATCTTCAGTGTTTCCTACACTACATGACGAAACCGTGGGTAATCGTGTGGCAACTTTTGTTTATTTTTTTTTATTTTTGTTCTGAACTCTTTCCTCTTTTCAAGTGGATGACGTCAAAAGAAGATTCGTGAGTTAATTTTGGCGAAAGGTCAGGTCGTCAAGGGTTAAGCTGCACGCAGGAGTGCAAAAGACAGGAGACTCCCGCCCCTCTAATCGTCGGTCCAAGAATCCATTAGAAGGAAATGATGGGCGCTTTTAACCCCGGGGGAAAGATCTCAATGCTTGTTTCAAAGCAGTCTGCGTGGGCATCGCCGTCTGCAAGAAACACATTTTTTTTTAAAGTTGCGTATCAAAGGGCTCGCCTACCTGGCACTTGAATTGCGATAACGCGTTTTCCCACTAAGCTATTGATCATGCGTCCAAAGTGCTGATCTACGAAAACAACACGCACCTCAAGACTGTCCAGCGCTTTCAAGACGTCATGCACAAAGTTCGGAGATTTCCAACATTGCTAAAACGTTTTTTTTTTTTCAAAGCGCTAACAATAATAATGAAGAGCCCCGCACTGAACCTTGCTACAGGCTTTCCATTAATAAAATTACAGTGTTACCGTTTAAATTCCCATAGGTACACGCTGCACGACGAGAAGACCGCACGCAAGTAGCTTGTAGCGGAGGTAGTGCACTTGATACGCGTGGTAGTGTCACCCTTATCGCTCCNGAGAAGACCGCACGCAAGTAGCTTGTAGCGGAGGTAGTGCACTTGATACGCGTGGTAGTGTCACCCTTATCGCTCCCGCGCTTCTCGGCCTCAAACGCGGAAATAACTCCACGTAGTAAAAATATCGATATCATAAAAAAATATCGATATTATTTATATCGATTATTTATAAAAGTACCGTTTTTCAAAACAATATATCGAAAGAAAAATTTCTGATTTTTCGGTACACCGGAATTCTATGTTTTATATATTACAAGACTTGGCAAATGTAAAATTCCTTGGAATATAATATGTTGAGGGCACAAGGAATTGCAGAAAGATTTGGCGCTTTTTTTTTTGTGCATGTTTCCAAAGTAAACATAGTTATGTTTTAATTCAATTTTTGTATTCAAAATAGAGCTTATTAAAAGAGCATTAAATTTTTTTTATTTCCGATACTCAGAAACAGATATTGATTTCGCTAAAATATCGTTGATATATATTAACGATTTATATCGATATATCTTTTATATACTGTCGTCATTTCTATACATAGATATGATATTCTTTCAACATCCTACCAAGTAGACATGTTACACTCTCTCACTTCCACAGTTAGAACCCTGCAAACCATTATTATCATAGAATACTATGGCAGCTCTTGGCCGATCAAGATTAGCATCACCATTGTCACTCTCCAGAAATATTAATTTTTCGTAAAAAAAATACTTCCTTAAGTATTTTTAAAAACCAAAAGACAATGGTATGACTGAATTGTATTCACAATTTAAATTAACTGTGTTTATTGTTTATGGTAACATCAAAATTGATGGAAGAAAAAATACATACAGAAAAAAATTTTACCTCAACCATAAACATGTCAAAGAAATAACCAAAATACTGAACAAAATTCTCTTACGAACAATAACAAAACTAAATGATATGACCAAAAAAAATTCTTCGCGTCGTCGTATTTATTTTACCACCACATGCAATGTTCAAACGAATTTTTAACATAAGCTCATTTTTTTCAAAGTAAATAAAAATTACAATATAAAAAAATTTTTTTTAGACACTAATTTAATCTATTTAACTCTATAGTACTACAAAGTCGGTTTTGGTGTCACATTTTGTTTTTCAGAGGACAAATTGTAACAAAAGTTTTCTNAGAAGACCGCACGCAAGTAGCTTGTAGCGGAGGTAGTGCACTTGATACGCGTGGTAGTGTCACCCTTATCGCTCCAGCGCTTCTCGGCCTCAAACGCAGAAATAACTCCACGTAGTAAAAATATCGATATCGTAAAAAATATCGATATTATTTATATCGATTATTTATAAAAGTACCGTTTTTCAAAACAATATATCGAAAGAAAAATTTCTGATTTTTCGGTACACCGGAATTCTATGTTTTATGTATTACAGGACTTGGCAAATGTAAAGTTCCTTGGAATATAATATGTTGAGGGCACGAGGAATTGCAAAAAGATTTGGCGCTTTTTTTTTTGTGCATGTTCCCAAAGTAAACATAGCTATATTTTAATTCAATTTTTGTATTCAAAATAGAGTTATTAAAAGAGCTTTTAAATTTTTTTTATTTCTGATACCCAGAAACAGATATTGATTTCGATAAAATATCGTTGATATATATTAACGATTTATATCGATATATCTTTTATATACTGTCGTCATTTCTATACATCGATATGATATTCTTTCGACATCCTACCAAGCAGACATGTTACACACTCTCACTTCCACAGTTCGAACCCTGCACACCATTATTAGAATACTACGGCAGCTCTTGGCCGATCAAGATTAGCATCACCACTTGTTACTTTCCAGAAATATTAATTTTTCTTTAAAAAAAAAAATTCCTTAAGTATTTTTTAAAAACCAAATGACAATGGTATGACTGAATTGTATTCACAATTTAAATTAACTATGTTCATTGTTTATGGTAACAACAAAATTGATGAAGAAAAATACATACAGAAAATTTTTTTATCTCAACCATAAACATGCCAAAGAAATAACCAAAATACTGGACAAAATTATCTTACGAACAATAAGAAAACTAAATGATATGACCAAAAAAAATTATTTGCATCGTCGTATTTATTTTACCACCACATGCAATGTTCTAACAAATTTTTAACATAAGCTCATTTTTTTAAAAGTAAACAAAAATTACAATATTAAAAAAAAAATTATTAGACACTAATTTAATCTATTAAACTCTATAGTACTACAAAGTCGGTTTTGGTGTCACATTTTGTTTTTCAGAGGACAAATTGTAACAAAAGTTTTCTTGTAAATAACCTTTTTGTCTGCGTATACCGGTAGATTCCTGAACACACGACTCTCACTCAACCGAAACGAACGAAATTTAATTTCAACGAGTTAAATTTTGGCACAAAATTTTAATTTAGGTTCACATTTCAGGCTGGTTCGAACTGGTACTTTTAGTTCACGTGATTCCATTTCGTATTCTAAAATGAAGACGTATATGGTAGTTTAGTAAGCAACATAATTCACTAAATAATAATTTACCAAATAACGAAATCACCAGACCACCGCATATTAGTTTATTTTACAATACAAGAAAATGCACATAAAACTTAACTTATTTAGAACGAAGTAAAGAACTGTTTTCTTTGTAATGATAATTAGTGTTTGAGACCATTTCTGCAAATGCCGTTTTGTTTACGGTTGCCGACGCAGTATTATGTTCTAGGCTTAACATTTTCGAGTTAAATAACTTTCGGTTATTTTTGGGATTATATTAAATAAATGCGTTCATTTTTAAACATTAATTTCCCTCAAATATAATTTTCCAATATATTTTCGATGTTAGTTACGAATGTGCAACAAGTGAATGCCGACAACATTCGAAATATAAAAAAACTTGAGATGCATTCTGTTAGAAAATACGCATCTCATACTACGCAAGAAACGCAAGCACGCAAGAAAATCAAACAGTCGAACGTACAGTTTATAAACTACGCAGGACGTAAAAACGCTACGTAAAAATTGGTCTACTTTCAACTTCTTGGGTTTTTGCTTCCGTTTTCGCCTTCTAAATTAGCCGTGATCAATTGCAAAATCGTTTTAGGCGCGTTCTACAATGACACGCACGCAGACGCGGATAACGTACGGAATCCGTGCAGCCAATAGGAATCGAGTAGTTGGTTTGCTGATATTCGTTTTCGTGACCATTGTAGCATACACAGCAACAAGTGCTTTGATTTGCAGTGGCGATTATTATTTTTGTTTTAATAAATAAGTGAACATTGATCGGCCGTGGCATTTACGCATTTTTTAACACTAAAAATATACAAAATGAGATATGTATATTATGAAACCTGTATCAGTAATTTGCAACAGCTGAGTATATTTTATTTCGTAAGTTGCAAGGCGGTATGTTGCTTCGTATTGTAGAATGGTTAAAATTCATCTTGATTCGTCGGCTTGTTCCGCTTACATATCCGTACATTGGTAAATGGGCCTACACTCGTACAGAAGGTTGTGACTTTCATGAATTTATGCCTACATTTGTGCGTCGAAACATAAATAAAGATTATAATTACGTATGCAAATACTCTCCGTCTTACTGAGGAAATGTATAATGTTCTTAGAAATCCGTTATTCAGGCACATTATATTGGTAACTTATCAAAGCTTACAATTTAATAAAAATATCTACACTAATCAAATGCTTTTGAAAAAAGGAAAAATATGTCGTAAAGACGCTGCTGTAAAAGGATTTAAATGTTTTGCATAAAACATGAGAAAAATTGTTTATGTATACAATTCGAGAAAAGAACTAGTCGAAGGGAAATCAGCGGCCAGTGTTGACTCGACATCAATACAAATGCAGAATGCTGACTAGTGACATCTAGCGTTGGGCACGGAACTACGTGTAACTAAGAGGCTCTAGATCCCCGCGAAGCCAGACCTACCTTTGTGCGAGCCGATGAAGCTGTGGTAGGTGTTGCTGTGGGAGAACCTCGCAGCGCTCGTCGCCTGCGAGTAGATGGTGGCGCTCGCGTCGGCAGACCCGGGAAATAGAGAGTACAGGCCCCCGCTCACGCCGTACCTGCCGAAACCTGGAAGCAAACACACCAAATCTTCAGTATGCTTGTGTATGAAGCCGCTGAGTGGCCAATTCGACGCAGTGAAGACGGTGGAGCGAGCCACAATTATGCTTACATATATATTACGCCCCAATATTTAACTCAGATCACCTGTTTGTTTTAATTTATTGCATGGACGGGAATAATTGAGTAACGTGCACCTTCTGGTGCCCGGTCACGCCCTTCCTAAATACTGGATTTAATTAGTTACACTGAAAGCTAAAATACGCTGCACAATGAACTTACGGCTCCAGCCGAATCTTGCTAGCTTCGATCTAGTCTAATCATTGAAACTTCATTCACAAGTTGCCTGCAGATTCAATACATGACGTCTACTCAGTGGCGGTTTGTGAATGGTGCCAACCCGCAGCAGGCGGCACATGGCACGAAAAATGTTTCTACCACTTTATTATATTTTATAAAAAAATTTACATAAAAGTTGTTACTAGCATAACTTTTAGTGATATTAAACAAAATATATATTCCTAAATGTTTTACCGTTGGATATATGGACTATCCAGACTGTTCAGAAACTCACCTAAAATTTTTTGCGAGAAAATTCCTTGCGGAAAATAAGGTAGACACATGCAATACAACTTATAGCCTAGCTCAATTTCTAAGGGAGATACACGCTCTTGAAAATCGAGTTTATAAATGGAATTTACGCAAAATATCAGAAACGGCGTGGAATTAAACTACGATTCTCTGGAAAATTTTCTATGTTATAGAGACCTATAAAAAACCTGTGTTAAGACCTTCAACTTTCATAAAAAATAATAGGAGTAGCCACATTCCAATTGCATACAATTTTTTTACCTTCAAGTTTTATGATAATTTTATGTCGTCTTATTGAGCATATGACACAATGTAATCACCAAAATAGTTCATACATTTATAAAAGGTTAAAAATAAGCAAAAAAATTTATATTACAATTTTTTTTCGTGCGTATATATGTATATACGCGCGTGTGCGTGTGTGTGTGTGTGTGTGTTTATTTAGCGTCACGCGGTGGTAGCCCATGTGATTCGTTTAATTTGAACATTTTTTCATCCGCACAACTTTGTTAGTATTTGTAATTACGGTTGCAACAAAACAGAAGAAATTTGTATTTGATATAAAATTATTCAAAAAATATTAAGTGCAAAATTTATTTATTCGAAGAAAACATCATCACATACAATGCGTACGAGTTGAACAATGTTTGGTACAAACATAAAATTGTTAATTTTTTGGGGTGCAACACCCTTAATGTTTTCGCCAAAATGTTGTAATAACACCGGGCTCCAAGTGAACGCTTGTCAGTCGAGGCCAGTCTTCACTGAATGTGCACGGGGGAATAAGATTTCAAAACGCGCATATCCCTCACTCCAGCATCCTTTAGCACCCTTTCGAATTTAAGAAACTTCAACGCCTCCTCAAGGTCTGCTTCCCAATGAGTGTGAGGTCCAGGGACAGTCGTTAAAGATGGCATATATATATGTTTATTTATATATTTATTTGTGGCAGGACTACTCCTCACATGGGCAGCTCTACGTAGCCTGCCCCAGAGTAGGCTCACCTAGCACTTGAGGGCAGAACCACACATGTGGTGTACAAAAAGGTATTTCTTTGAAGGAAATTAGTAACTGCTGCATGTACATAAGTACGCGCGGGGAGGGGGGAGCTAGTAGTAACATATATACATTTGTAGCAATTTCTTGGTGGTATATAACAGACGTATACAATTACTAAATGTAGGTCGACAGCGAACGTCAGCGTGTATACTGAGCGCCGTATATCTGCAAGTCTGGACTACGGTTACAAACAGACCTGCTATCTCTTTTTAAAAATGATGAAGGGAGGGGGGTTTAAAGAGGAGCCGGAGGCCAGAGTACAGCGCCGAATTCTTCCTACGAAGTGATACGAAAATATTAACTCCTTCAATAAGTTTAGCGCTCGCTGCGAAGGTAAATTAGTTTTAAAAGTTCAAAATATCTATGAAATAACAGAAAATATATCTCACCTTGAATGCAAGACTATCCATATAACTCAAAAATTTTTATACACGGCAAATTCGAGGAAAATAATAGAGTCTTTTTTAACAAGTTTTCACAGCATTATGCTAGTAAGGGAATTTGAAGTTTTAAAACTGTGTTACTGTGTAACAGCGTNGGAGCCGGAGGCCAGAGTACAGCGCCGAATTCTTCCTACGAAGTGATACGAAAATATTAACTCCTTCAATAAGTTCAGCGCTCGCTGCGAAGGTAAATTAGTTTTAAAAGTTCAAAATATCTATGAAATAACAGAAAATATATCTCACCTTGAATGCAAGACTATCCATATAACTCAAAAATTTTTATACACGGAAAATTCGAGTAAAATAATAGAGTCTTTTTAACAAGTTTTCACAGCATTATGCTAGTAAGGGAATTTGAAGTTTTAAAACTGTGTTACTGTGTAACAGCGTGCCACTAAACTCTTTCAAAACACATGAATGTGTAAATATGCAATGTTAATGCATGCCTATTAAATAAGGGGTCGCGGTGGCTGAGCGGTTAGCCTGCTCGCCTCCCACCAGGGCGATCCGGGCCCAATCCCCGCCCGGGTTACTACGGGTTTTCGCATGTGGGAATCGTTCCGGACGATGCGGTTGGTCGGCGGGTCTTCTCGGGGGTCTCCCGCTTCCACCCGCCCTTCATTCCGGCGCTACCCCATACATACTGCTTCATACTCACCTCAATAACCCTCATTGGCTCTGAAGACTTCGATGTTAAGAGCCGCCCTAATGCAGAAAGATATTTTACATTTCCTGGTACAAATATTGCAATAACTCATATTATTTTTAATCACGGTAGTTCTTGCATGTAGATGTCGTGTTAGTAGTGAACGTAGAGACGATACTGGTGTACTCTCGTCTACTTTAGTGAATTATTTTAAAATATGAAGGGGTATGAGGGAAAAGTGGCCACCACAGACAATGCTTTCTCTTATTATTTACATCACGTAGCAGGCTCCAATCTACTCAGTTACACCCTTACCTCTCGCGCTCTATCGAAAGTTGTCAACACTATTGAAAACTGCAGTAAGTAGTAAGGTTTGACAGCGAGCAGTAACCTCACAAAAATCAAGTATACACAACCGCGATTTATTTACACCTATTTCCCTGCTACCAAAACAATTGCAAACACAAGAATGCAACTAAATAAATGTATATTACAATATTAATTCCAAGCAACACACTTTAACGATGCATTTTTATTGTATAGGTACTCAATTTTTGAGAGGTTTGTGCCCTCTGCCAAACCCTTCTGCTGACTGCTGAAGTTTTCAATTTGTGTAAACTTCTTTAAGATTCCAGGAATCGTCGGTGACGTCCCCCCTGCCTTGTGTACAACACAGAATACTTAAGACTACAGAGGTGAAACAGATGCTTATTTCACGGAACTACAGCCGCAGGCGCCATTCAAATGGCGTCAACAGCCAGCAACGTGCCGGAACACCGTTCGCCAGTCGACGCCTGGTTAACTTACTTGCCGGCCGGCAGCACAGCCAATCGGATACGGCCACGTCAAAGGAACCGTCTCGTCACTTCGCCTTCACTTCGCCTCTGTACAGTTATCTAGTCTGTGTTGTGGCGTTGCTCTAGCTCGCAGATACCTGGCGCTTGGTATAGTATACACGTGGCCTACTGGAGGTTACGGAGCTGGCGGGAGGAAGTAACTAGGCGGGGAGGGTTCTTCAAAATGTTCTCGAGTCATAAACTAAAGATGGGGTAGACCTATTTTCATCTTCTGCGCATGTCTCAAACATTGACTCGTCCAGTAGGTACTACTGTCGAAGTCGCAAGGTCAACACTGATGAATGTGTCTGTTNCATGTCTCAAACATTGACTCGTCCAGTAGGTACTACTGTCGAAGTCGCAAGGTCAACACTGATGAATGTGTCTGTTGACGTTTGAATTTCCATCTGACCCACCCTTTCATGTGAATACAAGATTCTGACTAACTTGAATATGTTATAATTGCATTAAAACTACGTTGGAAGAAGTTAGCAAACATCTCAAAGCACTTGCTTGGAAAAACAGTGTTCTAACTCCGAACCCTATCCACGTTGTTTTTGATAAGTGATATTTGCAGGAAGAACTACAGTGCAGCTCAGATGGAACACTCTGCCCCATTTCCCCTCTACTATTTTAGGTGAACTCACCTTCGGCGGCATGGTGCGACGGCGGGGGCCATGGTGCTCGATGGCTGGTCCCTGTGCGGAACGGGGAGCCCGGGGAGCTCCCCAGCATGGCCGACACCGCAGGCTGGTGAAAACCGCCGCCTGGAACAAAGCAACACCACTCACTACCTCGCTACATGTATACTCGCAATTACACAACTGTAACACGCACACACACACAACTTCACATCATAACCTCACAACACCACCCAACATAACCTCACAACACNACACAACTGTAACACGCACACACACACAACTTCACATCATAACCTCACAACACCACCCAACATAACCTCACAACATCGCCCAACATAACCTCACAACACCGCCCAGCATACACTCGCAACAGCGCCCTACTCAATCAACCAATACTACAGGTTATATTATTTTAAACAGTAAACAATGCAGCATCAGCACTGTTCTAGGTTTGTTCAGGATGCCATGTTAGGCTGGGATACTATGTTGGAAAAAATATAGGTGAAAACNATCAGCACTGTTCTAGGTTTGTTCAGGATGCCATGTTAGGCTGGGATACTATGTTGGAAAAAATATAGGTGAAAACACGGCTGCGCAGTGACGATGACCGTGCGCAGACGCATGCGCAGTAGCCACAGTCTGGACGATCCGAAGACTCTCGTTCATTCGTTCATTCATTCTTTCTTTCTATCATCATAACGTCAACATATATTGTAAGTGATTTTTCAAGTACATAAAAAGATTGACAATACAAATAAGTACTATACCTATACATACAAATACAAACTTACATAACGCATATATATATATATATATATAATTATATATATATATATTACAGCAGCATACATAATGATGGATAACACTATTATGTTTTTCCTAAAAAAAAATTAAAAATCCAGACACATATATAATTATTACAGCACAAGGAAACATCATATCATTTATTACATTAGACAATATCACCTCACAACAGAATTATTTAATTATTTGTTGACGTCTCGAATAAAACGTAAATGACTATCAATCTCATGAGAAAGTTGCAACTTATTTCAAGTTACCGCAACATACCGAAACTTTTGTTTGGGTGCGGCGAGCTCTCCCTGGCTCCATCACAAACACATATGTGAGCACACAAGCATGGTGAAACAGATGACCCAAAAAATTAATCTCACAACACTGCTTTTTTAGCCTTCTTTCCTAAGAAAAGAAAGGCTTATGAGATCACTTTCCTGCTGTGTGTCTGTGTGTATGTGTTTGTATGTACGTGTGTGTTTGCATGTGTCTATCCGTGTGTGTGTGTCCCCCCCCCCTTTTTTCCCCATCAATTTTTTAACGTGTGAACTGAATTTCACCAAACTCGGTAGACATGTAGTACTAAGTAACGACACCTGACTTTTGTAGTTTTCGACCACGCTATGCACTTACTTTCAAAATGGCGGCACATTAAAATTTTTTTGGTTATGTCATATCTCGAAAACCATTCAACCGATAACGTATTCATTAATTTTTAATTTGAGATGATCCAAAAGAAGACATTTTTGGTTTGAAAAGTACCCACGCATTTCTTACAACAACTGACTCTTTGTAACATATGGAAAGTGTTTTAGTAGATTCATATGGCAGTATAAACAACAACCAATAGTAATTCCCAGGGAAAGTCGGTGTCCGTATTGGTGCTAGCTTCTAGACTCGCACAGCACCGTTCATGATTTCACCTATTCCGCAACATGTCAAACATGAACGAGTATACTCTGGACGATATNGACTCGCACAGCACCGTTCATGATTTCACCTATTCCGCAACATGTCAAACATGAACGAGTATACTCTGGACGATATTTTAAGGGGTTACGCGATAATCGCCTTTAGTCAAGCGTTTTGTGAACTGTTCCAGCAGTTGTTAGAACTTACGTTTACTGATTTGTAAGGCGTTGGCTGTCATACTAAAATTGACCCAACACACACGTCTAAATGACCTTATAAAACATTCNGGTGCTAGCTTCTAGACTCGCACAGCACCGTTCATGATTTCACCTATTCCGCAACATGTCAAACATGAACGAGTATACTCTGGACGATATGTTAAGGGGTTATGCGATAATCGCCTTTAGTCAAGCGTTTTGTGAACTGTTCCAGCAGTTGTTAGAACTTACGTTTACTGATTTGTAAGGCGTTGGCTGTCATACTAAAATTGAGCCAAAACACACACGTCTAAATGACCTTATAAAACATGCTTTAGTTTACATCTTCACGTAACAGGGGCGTACGCAAGGGGATGCGAGAAAAGCGATCGCCTTCCCCCGATAATTCGAGATTTTGGTACAGTTATCGCAGTGTGATATTGTGGGATTGGAAAGTAACTTAGTGCCTCGCCGACCTTTCATGAGGAAAGTCTGTAAAGATGCAATTTATAATTTTATAAGGTTCCACGTGCTGTGCTCATTAAATAACTGCGGAAGGCAACGGTGAACCACGCCAGAGTCANTTCGAGATTTTGGTACAGTTATCGCAGTGTGATATTGTGGGATTGGAAAGTAACTTAGTGCCTCGCCGACCTTTCACAAGAAAAGTCTGTAAAGATGCAATTTATAATTTTATAAGGTTCCACGTGCTGTGCTCATTAAATAACTGCGGAAGGCAACGGTGAACCACGCCAGAGTCATCCTGCATAGTCGCCGCAAGCGCGACATACTTTACACCAACGCGCCGATACCCGCAGTTCCTACCGTATGATTTAGAGTGCGCGTGCCCGCTGCGCAGTGCACCAACAGCCGCGTTCCAACGTCGAACAGCTTTTATCCCTACACAACAGTCAAAACCACGTGACTTCGACCAAGTTTAGCACATTGTTGATGTAACTAAATGCTTTTGGAATGCCAATGCACTACTTTCGACAAACTTGTAACACAAACAAGGTGAAATTCAGGTTACGCGAAATGTATACATTTTTCTTTCGTAAAATGCGCTAGCTTTTTTTGTAAAAACCAAATGAAAACAAATGCAACATCGCAGTCTGAACACGTAATTTTGACAGTGGTTATATAAATTCTTGAGCTAATGTTGAGGACATGGAGCTGAAGACGAATATATGCCCATCTCATCTAGTCTATGAATCCTACCAGCCTTCATGCTGTCAACTCAATGCCGTTATGAGAAATAAGCCATATCAGTTTTGATAGTGTTTGATAGGTCTGTATCAAGGCCAGGGGTCAAGTAGTTGCGCGGGGCTGTCGCACACCATTGCACTCCCCTTCCCACCATTTTCTCCTTACCCCGCGCGACTAAGTGCATACGACTCATTGACACCTGTCGATGTTAGCCAACGCGGAAGCAGAAACCAATGACTTAGCCAACCTACAAAAAAAACATCGCTATAAAGTCCCGAGTTGACTTGATCCTGCAGCAGTTTGTCGTCACTATAGGAGCTTGCAAATTTCGCGGTAACGCTTGGCGACATCTACATTTTGAACACTTGTACGTCTGTGTTGTTCCTGCCTTTGGATCACGGTTTAAATAATACCTATTATTCCGCAGAACTCTGAACCAATAAGGAGCGATTAACTACGAAACAGTGAAATCGTATACAGCGAAGTCGCAAGAAGAACTGGATCCTTCCTGGGCTGGAAGCCAACAACCGACACCGACACTGGTGTACACAGAGCTGTGGAGTCTAACCTNGGATCCTTCCTGGGCTGGAAGACAACAACCGACACCGACACTGGTGTACACAGAGCTGTGCTGCCGGGGAATAACGGGAATATATTACAGTTCTCTAATCACTGCCTTTATCTGTAGAGGTATGGAGGTCGTGTTGGCCGTGACAAGCCCATACGCCAATTACTTACGAAGCAACATATTTAATTTATCTTACAGGATACATGGTGGCTGTAAGTTCAGCGCGCCGGCCTTCTACTACGGCAATCCATGGTCGCGACCCGGCGGAAACATGGCGGACGATGCCTCGCATTGACATTCCATCACTCGGTGGGTGGTACGTATACGTACAGTAAGCCCCCTTCCTCCTTTTTTTTCACAAAGGCGTCCATTTTTTCGACGGTTTTCTGCATGTATGATACCAAATTATTTTTCGTTAATTTATAAAACTTACTGCTAAAAAAAATGATAGGGCGTATGCGCAGAATTTTCTCTGAATACATTTAAACAGAATTACTTAAATAAAATCGTCGGGTCTAGGAAAAAAATAAATTCTCAAATAATTATTTTTGGGGGTAAATCTTAAAGGACCGCTACATTGCCCTTTCTTTCCTATTTTTTTATTTGGTTGTATTTTGTAATAAACTGACAATACTATTCCCAAGCTTCAGTTCGGCTTCTGATAAACGCTGCTGTAAACCCTAATCAGGCTATCATTATTAATTTAATTATAATGCGATTTCTAAGTATTCATATACACTGTTGTAAAGTTGTAAGTAACTGCAGGTACTCTGAAAGTCATTGTATTGCAGGACAGCATACAGTTATTAACACAATATAAATAAAATTCCATCGCAGCCCAAGTGTAATTGGTTCACATTAAAATCCCNTTCCCGGTTGAGTCGCTTCCTTGACATCGTTGGATAGTCTTTCGTCATTTGTAAAAAATTGACATTTTCATGGACTTATGTGGAAATATTTGTAGTTACGGGCAGTTTCTTTATCAAAGGGGCTGGCTTTCAAAGCATCAAATGAGCGGCGTAACAGCTATTGGCGACAACTCAATCACAGACTATTTTAGCGGCGAACGGACTGGAAGCGCTGTCGATGTGATACCAGTTCGACGTGCCGAACCGAAAGGCTGTATGTGCGTGCGTGCGGTGTCCGGTGACATCCAATTTGCAACTGCCACTTACAAAACACGACGTGCAAGCCACGTTAACGGGTCACAAACGACATTCATATGCGGGAACCCCCCTCCCCACCCTTACACACAAATACATACGCATCTGTGGTACCGCTGCTACGAATGTCAATCACAAAACCCGACAGGACAGGGGAAAATTCATACATGTGTATGTGCGTCAGAGCATGTGAGAGAGTCAAAGATAATGAGTACCCTCAAAAATGTACAGTTTATTACAATTTTGGAACTGAGTGGATTAATTTTTTTTTTTTTGGTCAAGTTAAGAGTCAACACAAGTTAGTCTCAATACTTTTGCAAGCCTGATTTCTTGTTTTTGTGTCCACTGTGAATCATTCCACGACACGTCTTATAAACGTTAGTATAGCGCGTCAGTACTTACTTTAATTCATATGCAGCGATAAAATAAAATTTATTATGTAAGTTACCACTTACTGAAAACATTGCTAATTTCATTCATTCGCAGGCAACAATNTGGAACTGAGTGGATTAATTTTTTTTTTTTGGTCAAGTTAAGAGTCAACACAAGTTAGTCTCAATACTTTTGCAAGTCTGATTTCTTGTTTTTGTGTACACTGTGAATCATTCCACGACACGTCTTATAAACGTTAGTATAGCGCGTCAGTACTTACTTTAATTCATATGCAGCGATAAAATAAAATTTATGTAAGTTACCACTTACTGAAAACATTGCTAATTTCATTCATTCGCAGGCAACAATGTAGTTAGCGTAATCGTGATTTCCGTTAACATAGGGCTCACTTTCAGAGATTTCATTTCAAAAGTGACCCCTCAGCCTTCATGCGATACGTTGGCAATTGTGAGACCTCGCCGCTGAAAGCCCCTAGATACTATATGGTATTTACCGTCGATTCATATTACTATTTTCCACCTTGAAATTTTTACACATGTTGTATTACTGGAAGCGAGTACTGTGTTCGAATCCCACTTATGGTATGGTTACGTTGTATCCTTTTTATGGATGAATGAATTCAGCACACATGCATTAAGCGAGAGATGTAGCCACGCCCTCTACCCACTGCATGCGGACTGGACACTTAGGAAGTCCCAAAATATAAACCATTCACGGTTACTTCCAACTTTTCTGAAGCCATATTACTTCGCACCTCATTCGTGCGCACTCAGTGTAATGACATTTTGCATAAGAACTATTTCTTACCAGGCATTACGAACATAACTGTTTTTCCCCTATTTTTATTCATATTAATTATAAATGAAATATTATAATTTATAGATAGAATATAAGTAAAGTTTCAATATAACCAAAATTAAGGTACTTTTACGTTAACAGAATTATAAAACGTTTGTGACACATGGCGTCATACATGGGGTGATTTTTTTCAAAGGTTAGATTCAAAAAGTGTGAAGAAATCGGGAATAGACTATAAGAAATAGTTCTCCTGCAAAATATTATTAAACTGAGTGCGCACGAATGCGGTGCGTTGTCTATGTGGTGTAATTTTCTACACTTAGTTAAGCCTAGGTCATGTTCCAATTGGCACTTTTGTTAAGTAAATGGTTACGTGATCCGTTCTGTCTACAATATCTATAACGTATTTTTTTAATTTGCGTTTTGCATTTTGTCAGTTTCGAAGATGACAAATTACAAGATTCAAATAACCAAATCGCCGCCATATTAGTTTTGCCTGTTTGAAACGATTAAATATATTACACATACAGGCGAGGGTATTGGAATAAACAAAGTATTGTGCTCACAATATTAGTTTCATAAAACAAGTTGCTGAAATATTCTTGAAATAGTTATTTTCTCGTGACACAATTATTGTTGTTAAATAACAATTTTAAAACACGTTTGTTTTATTTTGTTAATTTTAAATTTTAAACTGCCCCTCTTAACAACTTTCGGAAAAAAATACAGTTTATTTTAAGACTCCGTGAACCTTTCATTTCGGAGTCATGATAACACCAAAATAATAGCAGCACGACATGATAGGCAGTTGAATGTCGTGGTGTTCCAATCAAGCCTTTCATAATGCTAAATACAACTCACGAAAAACGAAACTCGACACGAATTAGAATGAGGCCTTAGTTTGCACGAGGAAGTAACCTTGTATTGACTGCACCGTGTCACTTGTTGCTGTCGTTTGTAAAGAATAAAACACCTGCAAACAGTGACATACTTTATAGCGATATACAGTACGATAAAAAAATGCTACCGTGTAATATGTAAACTGAAGGAAACTGCCACTGGTTTATTTCTGTTCTATAAATGCAATAGTTAACACATTTCACAGTACCACTTCATCAATGTAACGTCATTTCAAATTAGGTTCACGGATACGTTAATTTTTACGTGTGTCCGAAAAATACAAAATAAGCAGAAAGCAAAATTAAACACGGTTTTCAAAATTGTTGAATTAGTCCTAAACCAACCGTGCTCCCGGTTTAATGACGTAGTTTCGAAAAGAGCTGTGCACGATAAAATAAAACTTCAATGTCATAAACACAATAGAGAGAAAATTAAAGTCATTATTCCACTAGGCGGATTTTTTTTTTATTTCATCCCTGATGGGCACAATAGCCCATTCCAAAAAAAAAACCTATCAATAGACGTACAAGGGGATTATGAAAGCGGTTAGTTCTAGTACATAGGCTGTTCACAGTTACTTCCAACTTTTCTGAAGCACTACTGAAGTTCTACTTCCAGGATGTTCTTCCGCCTCATGCAAACAAAGATTTACAAAGTATAGAATATTACACCAAAGGGACAACGGACCGGTATTCATGCGCACTCAATATAATATTATTTTACAAACGAACTATTTCTTACTACATGTTACCAAATCACATTTTGTTCTGCTTTTATTCATATTAATAAAAAATAGAATATTATAATTTAGAGACAGAATATAAGTAAAAGTTAAATTTAAGTAAAAATAAGGTAAATTTATGTTAACACGTGTATAAAAGTTTGTAATACATGACATATTTAAGAAAGAACCAAAGACGTCATACATAGTGATTTTTCAGAGGTTTGATTAAAAAAAGTGTGAAGAAACAGCGAATAGACTATAACACAGGAATATGGGCATCATCTATCGATATTAATCTCTCCACGGATTGTCAGATACTTAAAGACGTTGGTACTTCACGTCATAAAGTGAACAGTATTTTTTTTTGTATCTTGATGGAAAATAAGTATCATTTAAATTATCTGCACGTCACAAACCTAATAAATACTTTATAGTAGGACGGAAAATTCATAAGTTGAAAGCCAAGCCTCAAAATCTGTTTATTTTTTACCCCACACTGCCGTAGAAAATTGGCCCGTTACCCCCTTTTTTTCCGAAATTCAAATTAAATTCAGAACATATTCGTTAGCAAGGTATTGCAATTGGAGGAATAAAACGGTACATCCACATCCCTTGTGTGAATCTAATTGGGGGGTGGGTGGGCCACAAGATAGGCCGGATATTGCATGCCGACTGCAGCGCCCTGCGGGTACCGGCGCGCTCCCTACTTGCCCGCTGGCGCTATCTACACGCTGCTAATGCAATTACGAGGCGGCAGCGCTGCGCTCTGTGGGGGACGGAAGAAACCATTTGTACCCATTACCAATAGTTGCCGGGCGATGGCCGTAGTCACCACCTACAAAATGTCATTACACGTCGTTTTTTCGTTTCCGCCGACTAAAGTTAGCGTAATACGTTACCACTACATAAAATACTTGCGACAAGACAAAAATTCATTCTAGGTGTAACGTAATTCGCAAAAGTCATTAAAAAATATTGTGAAATCTACTACAAAATAAATTGTTATCCTAAAATGTCTTTGGGCTGTGGGTGTAGAGCACGTTACTATGTTTATAAAAATAAATCGAAGTACGAAATAACTAATTGTAAGCATTTAATGACTTATTACGTCTTTTTTTCTCTACAAATTTCTGACTGATGACGGGAAAAAATCGTACGTCACACACATTCCTTACCTTTTCACTGACATTAAATTTGCGTCATCTCACAATGGTGGCTAAAATATTTTGTATTGTTTTTAAAGATGCAAAATAGTTACTCGCATTCAAATGTGTGCGTGGTCCCTTTCCTTTCATTTTAAAATTATTACTTTTAAATTAATGTTGTAACGCTAGAATAAATCTCTATTGTCGTTTATATATATTATTTGCAGAAATCTGACATATTGCAATGACAAGATTTTAAGGACAATTTAAACACGCTGGCATCCTTAAAAAAGAAATATTTTGTCTGCTGTATCCCGATTTCATCTCTTTTTTGTGGAAATCAGAACATCTATCTATAATTAAAAATAACCTAACTGTAAAATGAAGTAATCACCGAGCATTGTCTAATGGGTAACAATGAATGATAACTGTAACAGAAGACCTTTGCAAAAACCATAAAGTGCATTTTACAATAGTGCGGCAATGCGACAGCGACCAGTGCAAGTGACAAGCCAATCAGAAACGAGCCAGCAGACAATGGCGATGCGACAGCATGCAATATAACTTGTTCTAACGTACCTGCGAAGGTCGCATGCGACGAAGAAGAATAATAAAAATAGGGTATCCTATTTGTAAACAAAAACTTTGGTGTGCAGGTAGTGAGCATTTGAATATAATCATATTAACTGTTATTTAAAAATTAAAACACACGTAGGAGCCTGCTTACTTAAATACCGGTAGCCCATACTATTAAGTTNATTAACTGTTATTTAAAAATTAAAACACACGTAGGAGCCTGCTTACTTAAATACCGGTAGCCCATACTATTAAGTCCGAAACATTTCAAGATAGACATATGACCGTTGGCAATTACTTTCTTCCAGTTGTAAATTTTTGTACAGCAAATTGAAAATACATTCTTTTTATTTCTTTCGTTTGTATCCATGTATAACAAAACCGCTCTAAACCAACAACACAATCTAAATAAATAAACACAACTTAAAAGTTTACCTAAGCATTCCGGATAACGCTCATTTTTGTTTTCACTTACGACCATAGAGGGCAATAAACGCATATAAACGCAACGACGACGTCATGCTATTGTAGAATCGACAGGCATATAATGTGCGATGGTCGCAGTGTGTGGTGTCGCCGACAAAATATAGCACTTATTGTAAATAGGCCTTTAGACGTTAACCATTTTCTTTGAAATATATTCAGTGTCAACACCAAAATATTAATAAAAGTTACTGCATTTAGACAGTGCTTCTTGCCCATCGAACTAGGTTAAAAAAAAACTACAGTGTCAGATACATCCTCACTGGTATGGAGTCGTAGGCTGGAACAAACTACCCCAAAGTTCAAGGTCGTCTTTGTTTCTATTTCGCTCGACGGATTGTCGAGCACGGTAAACACGCCTCGGTCTCGGATCTCACCGACTCCTTCGGTTTTACTGTTCCAGTACTTCAATTCCACGATGCAGCTGATCGGTGGGTTTTTACGGGGTCCTCCCGTTTCCTCCGCCCTTGTATTTCGGNATTAACTGTTATTTAAAAATTAAAACACACGTAGGAGCCTGCTTACTTAAATACCGGTAGCCCATACTATTAAGTTCGAAACATTTCAAGACAGACATATGACCGTTGGCAATTACTTTCTTCCAGTTGTCAATTTTTGTACAGCAAATTGAAGATACATTCTTTCTATTTCTTTCGTTTGTTTCCATGTAGTATAACAAAACCGCTCTAAACCAACAACACAATCTAAATAAATAAACACAACTTAAAAGTTTACCTAATCATTCCGGATCACGCTCATTTTTGTTTTCACTTACGACCATAGAGGGCAATAAACGCACATGAACGCAACGACGACGTCATGCTATTGTAGAATCGACAGGCGTATAGTGTGCGACGGTCGCAGTGTGTGGTGTAGCGGACAAAATATCGCACTTATTGTAAATAGGCCTTTAGACGTTAATCATTTTCTTTGAAATATATTCAGTGTCAACACCAAAATATTAATAACAGTTACTGCATTTAGACAGTGCTTCTTGCCCATCGAATTAGACTAAAAACAAACTACAGTGTCAGATACATCCTCACTATGGAGTCGTAGGCTGGAACAAACTACTCCAAAGTTCAAGGTCGTCTTTGTTTCTATTTCGCTCGATGGATTGTCGACCACGGTAAACACGCCTCAGTCTCGGATCTCACCGACTCCTTCGGTTTTACTGTCCCGGTACTTCAATTCGACGATGCCGCTGATCGGTGGGTTTTTACGGGGTTCTCCCGTATCCTCCGCCCTTGTATTTCGGAGCTGCTCGATGCTCTGCATTCACCTTGCTTCGCCCTCGCTGGGTTCTCAAGACACCGCCATGCACGGACACCGCAATCCGAAACACTGTCCAGTCAGTTTATTTGGCGAATCCTGTCCAGACCATCGCGTGCAGGAAACGTGGATGTTTCCAAAGTCCGTATGTGTCTTCTCGGTGTGCTCTTGTTTACCACGCCATGCATATCATCATGGGTGGGGTCGTCCTTTCAGGGCGTACAGCAGCCTACGTAGACACCATCCAGAGTTGTCGTCACTTTGGTGTGTGCTACTCTCGCCCTCTTCCCGGTAACTAAGCATTTTTGAAATCAACATTTGGAAAAAAAATTACTGCTCGTTAAATGCTGCTATACTAACGTACACATAGGAATGGAGGTTTCCATTTAAGTTCGCTGTTAGTCAAATAAAATATTTCCTAGTGTTGACGTATTGCGAGCGTAATGTTTAAATTTTTTGTGAATCGTGTTTGTCTTTTATTTTTCCTTATACAAATCAGAGCATGGACTTGCATTTTAGTAACACATATCTTTCTTACAATGTACAATTTTGGGTGAGATATCCGGTGAAACACGCAGGGCAAAGGAAGCATTGTGGCATGGTGATCTTCCATGGAGCCGTCGGACGCGCATTGTCCTGTTGGTACAGACAGGGCTCCAGGCTGGCCCTGAAGACAGGGCACAACAACAGGTTCCAGCATCTCCGCGACGCCGTAACAGTTGCTGACGCTGAACAGCGGACTGGGCGAGAGCGAGAACGGAATACGATGGCACCCCGTACCATAACTGCAGGTACAGGTCTGGTATGGCGGTGCATACTGCAGGACTCGGCCAGGCGTACATCACAGTGCCGCCAGACACGGGTGCGACCATCGTGGCGCTGCAAGCAGAAGTGGGATTCGACGGAGAAGACGATGGCATGCCATTCGTCCCTCCAGACCTGATGTTCCACGCACCATTGAGGCCGCAGACGCCTGTGGTGAGCAGCCAGTGGCAGCTGCAGTAATGGGCACCTGGACGCGTTCCCCTGACGCTGCATACGCGCGCTGACACAGACTGATGTACTGCATGGCAACTCCTGAGCGAGGGTGTTTGATGTGTATGTGTATGTACGATCCGTAATCGCCAGGCGCGACAGATGTCTGTCCTCACGCTCATTGCTTCCTGTGCGTCGCTCAGCCCGTCCCTCCTCGACCCGCTGATCCCATACGCGCTTCGCTGCGGTTACATTCCTTCCAACGCGAGAACAATTTTCGCGGTAGGATAATTCGCACTTCCGATAGGCCACGATACTCCCGCGGTCAAAGGCAGACACCTGTTCGTAAGGTTGTCGTGTTCTTCGACGCGGAATGCTCACTCCGTCTGTGCACATAAACGGCGGGAAAACGCAACTCCACTACCGCTCAGCGGCTCCCCGACCTTTACTTTATACCGCGTATCAGTGTCGCTACTGGCGCATGTGCTGCGCCACTCGGCTGAACAAGTAATCAGGCCATTGTCCTACCCTGCTCTACGCACTCCCCAATGTGGGGTCCTTCAGGTGCGTCCTTTTTGGTGTCTTCAATTTTAATGGCCCGCAGTGTAACTCATGTTATGACATACGCAATGATTAAAAACAAATTTAGATAAAGAACTTGTTCTAAGTACGCATTTATAATGAGAAGTTTGACTGAACTTGATAACACGTTCTGAGTATTGACCATTTGTATGTTTTGGCCGCTCGTGAATAACCGTCCCGTTCTGTTTTATCTGAGATGTGAAGGGCAACATATTTGTATGGTTTTGTTTTAAAAAATTTGTAAACATTTGCGGTTTTAGTAGGTTACCTTCTGTGATCACAGCTGCAGTTACAACGGGTGACATTTCAAAGTTTGTTATAGGGACGTGCTTATCCTATTATGCCATAAAATTATATAAGGTCACCGCTAAAAGTTCCACGGCTACACGCTGCCAAACTCCAAGACTACACGTCAGCTTAATGCCTTGCTCATAAAGGTGAAAGATAGGCATTTGACAAGTGTTGGTTGCGTCATAGTTAGCACTCACTTGCGTCTTCGCTTCAAACGGAACAAATAGCTCTATATAGACGGAGTCCTGAAGGAGGCTGTCTGGCTAGAGGTACTTTGCGGTAGCGATAAGGGCAACGCGACCTCGCACATTAGAAGCCTCATCGCCTCTATGCACAAGGTACTTGAACTGGCGTGCAGTCTGTTTTTGACAGCAACGCCCCTCGAGGGGACTTCCAACGATGATCTCATTTTATAACGTCATTAATAAAGACAAAGTTGAGCTACTCATCTTGTACTGCTCTAAAGATGTCCATACTTAAAAAAAAATGATCACGAATCACCGCTTTTAGCCAATGTCGCTATCGAAAAAAACTTACAGAGAATAATTCAGGAAATGACACTTATAATATACCAACCCTACGTGCCAACTTTATTAAATGCTTTTGGTATGCGTGTATACCATTCACAAATATTGAGAAGTTTTTTTAATTAAACATTTTTAATTCAATCGCTGCACACCGACCTTATAATTTTCCCGTGTAATCTAACTGTAGAAGTATACTTAGTTAGAGTTATACTTAATTTTGTATTAAAAGACTAACTTTTTGCCACAAAGTTAGAAAGCCACTCCGTCTATAGCGCAGGTACCAAACAAATCACTAGCGTCCGGGAAAATTCACACACTTGAATATCGAGTTGTCGCGCGTTTTGCGTGACAGTTGTGACAACCAGAGATTATTCAGCGTACTCAACAAGCACTTACGGCTTCTGGAGACAGTTGTGAGCGTGTAACAACACGTGATTCCGAATAACCTATACCTTCGATCCTGCAGAAAGTGCAAATCTCTACATTACTGGGAGAGTGAGGGAGACACATCAAAATAACTAGGTGTTAAGTTAATTATACGTACCAACGTAACGGTTAACAGGTCAGTAATGTAGATAAACCATATCTCTTTTTGCGCGATTGTTTTTACAGGTGGGAAAAAAAACATGGCAAAAGGGAGGCAAGGTGCATTTTTTAAATCTATATATTTTGGATATTTTCTGTAAATTATAAATGTCATGTAAAGTAACATAGGCAGCGAATTATGGAATGTTAACAGAAAAAACGGCAAATGAAATCGGTTACAGCATTCTCGGTAAGTATAATTGGAATGATGATGCTTCTCGATTTAATAGTGTCACTTTATCAAAACATGGAACCTAAAGATGGCTAGTCAAGATGACTGCTCCCATTTTTGTTTCAGAGTTTTAATATTGCTGACATTCTAGCTCCGACAACTTCACAGTGGTCAAATAACCATTCACAGAATCTAACCAGCATTAGTTTGGCAAAAACTTGAGACTTCATATGTCATGAACGCTACAAGACAATCTTTCACTCATCAGAAATGTTCAATAATGCTCTGCACCTTTTGGCAGTTACAAACGCAGGCATGTTTGCATTAACATGCTAAAAGAANTTTTTTTCTAATGTTCTCTGTAATTGGTTCTACTTTGGTATAAAGTTCGTTGTTGCTTTTGCATCTGTATGTTCCGTCTTCTGTTCTTCTTGGGCCTAGAATTTTCCTGAGGATCCGTCTCTCTTTTTTTTCGAGTTCTTCTCGTTGTCCTACCTTTTTTAATGTCAAGGTTTCTGCACCGTATGTTGCTTGTGGCCTAATTACTGTTTGATAGTGTCTGATTTTGGCTTGCCATGAGATCGTCTTCTTGTTATAGCGATCTTGATTTAATCTCGATTTAATAGTGTCACTTTATCAAAACATGGAACCTAAAGATGGCTAGTCAAGATGACTGCTCCCATTTTTGTTTCAGAGTTTTAATATTGCTGACATTCTAGCTCCGACAACTTCACAGTGGTCAAATAACCATTCACAGAATCTAACCAGCATTAGTTTGGCAAAAACTTGAGACTTCATATGTCATGAACGCTACAAGACAATCTTTCACTCATCAGAAATGTTCAATAATGCTCTGCACCTTTTGGCAGTTACAAACGCAGGCATGTTTGCATTAACATGCTAAAAGAAACTGATAAAATAACACAGGCAAGTTTCTAAACCAAATACGTGTCTTCCACTCCTAGTACCGCAGATAATTCCAGGTTATGTATTCTATTGTAGTCTGAAAATTTGAGGACTTTTCAAGGCCCAGCATTATTGGAGCACTTTTCAAGACTTAAAAACCAAACACTCATATTTGAAGGACTTTTCAAGGACAGTAAAACCTCTTCTTTAAGTTCATTGACACAGCTGTGGGATACGTAATGGAAAGAGCGAAGAAAAGTACTCAGCGTATTCGACAATGTTCGATTAACTGTAAATCAGCGATATGACATCGATTACATATTCAGAGCGAAAATTTTGGGAAAACGGATGGTATGTTGGCCAGATGGATAAATAAAAATGGTGAAGGGAAGTACAGGCTGTTCACAATAAAATGAGTATTTTTGAAAGCAACCTTTGAAAAATGTCACTGCCGCTACCTGTGTTTATTTTAACGGGGATATAAGGGTAAGAATTAACAAATTTCTATAATATTTACTTTTATAATAGTATCACAGTTTCACTTAACCAACGCACGAATAAAATGATCAGGCCCATGGCAATGTTAATTTCACATATGGCGAAAGAATACACAAGGTGCTCATCTTACCGGTAACACCCTATAACTTCCAGACACGACAGACCTACCTCTTGGCCACTTCAACAACAGTCGTGTCGAGCAGAGCACGGAGCATTTGACTAGTAAGTCGTTTGGCATAGCAGGTATTCTGACCGGAACTTGTGCGAACTGAGGGGGCATGGGTTCGAACCTCTTCACCAAGCTGACGGAAGGCGCACGCTTGGAGCGGACACACAGCTGATCAGGTGATCACTCACACGCCTGCAAAATTCATGTTTTCTGGAGACAAGCTATATTAAGTGTTAAGTTTGCACTACGGTTTTTTTAATTNCCCAAAACCCTCCACGATCTCCGAGAGGGTATGTGGAGTAGAGTGAGCATGCGAGCTGCGCAATACACACTCCCCCTGTGTCTGAGCACTGGACTGCCTCCCTGCTAACAGCACTGCCATAAACAACGTGGATAGCATTTGAAGCTGGAAAACTGTTTATGTAAGTACGTGCTTTTAAATTGTTGAAACACTTTATCTAACCTAGTTTTCATACAGCTAGATTACATTCAACTTGGTCAACGTATTTTACTCGTGTAGAAAGGGTGGGTCTGTTGAAAATTCGAATGTAAACAAACAAGTTCATCGCTGTCGACCAAGCGACTTGAGTCGCGTTGCCGACGGACGAGCCGACGTCGGAGGACGCACGCATAAGACTACAAAGCGGTCTACGTCATCTCCTTCAGTTTACGTCCCGAGAAAGTAGGAAGGTTGTCGGTAACGTGGTGAAACAGCGAGCCCCCGCGAGAACAGTTGTTGACAACTGTCCGCTACACCCACGCCCGCCGATAAACAATTTGTGACGGGGGCGGCGGCTCCTCGTCAATGATTCATTAATGAGCTTCATTATCAGCGACGGAGGCGGGCCCTCGCGCCACGTGGTCCAGCCCTATAAATAGACTTTGCATAATGTGCGAGAGCCGGGGACCCATAACGCCCTCCCCGGGAGCCGTGGCATCTGAAATATTTCCCATTTCCCCTCCGTCCCTCTGTGCAGGGGAAGTGGGGGTAACAGAGGGAGGGTCGCTGCGTGAAGGCAAACACTACACGGCCCGGGGCTGTGGGCGGGGCCTGCGCTGGGCGGGGCCTGTCGAGCACGGTGGGAGGGGCGCCGAAGAAGAGGGCGGTCCCAGTTGACCAACTGACAGTTACAAAGAGACCTTACAAGCAATGGCTCAGCCCCAAGAGAATAAATTATTATAATTATTTACAGCAGCATTATATTGTAAGTGTATACCATATAATTTAAGGTCTCGTGGACTTGATAAAAACTTTTTTATAAACGCCTAAACAAATTTTTTTTTTTTTCCTTTTTAATGTTGCGTTTCACGTCCGTCCCGTTTTTCCTCGCGTTTCTAATGCTCCAGCTTTCCTCAATAATGTAAGCTATGTTTTGTGAGTTTACCAACCATTCTGTGCGGAGTTTATCGGGAAAGCACTTAAGTGTAGGAACATTTTCATGTCAGGGGTTTGTGTACCCATACTGTTCCTAACACGCCTGTGGAAATAAATATGTTGCCAAGCGCTTGCATCTGCGGAATATCGGGATCAGGTTTCTGAAACATAGCTCTGTAACTGAAACAAGATTCAAGTGCGGAATCCTGACGGTTGTCGCGGTAAACAGTAGCTTCATATGATATTAATACAAATATTGTAGTGGTTAGAGTTCTACAAGTAATTGAAGTTTCAATGATGCAATGACCTCGGCAAGTATTAAAAAATGTGTCACCGCAGATTCCGCGAGACATTACATTGTTTTAGCATCCCCGTGGCAATTTGTCGTTCCAATATAAATCATAAATGTTTTAGGCGTGTATGTATTAAATAAACTAACGTTGGTTGACCCGAACGTGGACCGGCGTACGGCAATGAGACTCGCCGGTCGCTGCGCGCGCGTCTTGGCGGTAACTGATGCCGGCTTCTCCCGCCAAACGAGTCCCCCTGCAACCGGTCCTACAGAGCATCGCACACTGCCGCCAAACCCTTGCGCCCCGCTTAGTTCATTTTTTTCTGCCCCCCTTCGATAGTGATGAGTGCATTCGACAGACTTCAACATTTGATTTATATCTGGCACAACATTTAAATTAGCAAAATTAAACTTACATAATTGCATGTTTTTTTTTTTTTTTTTTTAGTTGTGAATGCTGCAATATATCNCTTTCCAAGCCGACAATATCGTACTGTGACATCTACCCTAAAATTTTGGATTCTCGGAGGGAGGCGAATGCACCCTCTCCCCTTTTTGCATAAAGCTAATCCACGTAGCCTTTAAAACTTTATACTATTCTTACATTCAATAAATAAAATATCACCAGCCATTAAATACTTATTCCCCTTTATAAGTTAATGCATACTTTACAACGACCAGTCATTCTTTTCCACGGTTGCAGGCATTTTGTGACCTTGTATGCTTTTCACACTGCTAACCAAGCAACTTATTTCCTGCCAGTTTGTTACAATCTATTTTAACAACACAACCCTTCAACTTCCCACGAGAAATACTTGGTTTCCTGGTTCACTTACTATTTCTGTAATTCTTGAACAGCCCAAAAAGCCTAGGCGTGTCTTGTGGCAACGACCTATTTATTCTCTATGGTGGTGTAGAGAGGAGGGTTAATGTTTTTAACATGTGTAGTAGTGTGCACAGGCTGCCCAGACACGTGACGTCACCTCCCCTCTACCAGATCGAAGGTTTATTCTACTCAGGTTAGGAAGCTCAATGCTTTTAGTTTGGTAACTTAAATTTTTCGCCACTAGGTAAGCGCTAGTGCTATTTTCTACGTTAAAAAAAAAAGTTTTCTATAATCATAAATAAATTATAAAATAACTACGTAACTAATTAAAATCTTGCCCTATTTATTATTCTCGTAACTTACAATTTTAATTAAAAGTGACCTTTTTGGAACACTACGCACCTGACGGTGGAAATTTTCCCTATGCCAAACTCCCCATAGAAAACTCGTTTTGTCCTTAACCTGAATTGAATTAACCTTACCAGAACACATACCTGCCTATCAATCATGCACAGCACGGGACCCTGCTGTAAATATCATGCTGTAAAATAAGTGAAATCGCTTTGAGTTTTTTTTTGGCACAGATAAAAACCGATACTAATTATAGACAGAACCTACCTGCTGGCCACAACCCACAAATTCCTGCCTTATGATTGGCTGTTGCTGCCAGAGCAATTCGGTAACATGTATGGTCAACTGGCTCTGCTGTGTATACAATTGTTACGTTGGAAGCACACTTCCGGCAAAAAAATTTGATAGTTGGAACACATGCACTGAAAAATGAACGTATTAGTTAAGTGTTTATTAAACGATTGTTTTGATGACATGCTGAACTTGTCAATTTTACGTGTGCAACTTTTAATACTGAATAGTGTTTTCTACAAGCCTATGAATTTGGGGGGAGGGGAATATGGAGTCTGTAAGAGGGAATTGTTTTTGAGACCACTATAATAACGTGAGACGTAAAACCATAATTCGGAAAGGGATTTTTAACAAAAAGAGGTTTAAATCACATTCAAACCACGCGAAAGCAGAAATACTTCGAATCTCAAGAAGGTAACGGTCAAATGAACGAATTACTCCTGCCCGAGTCTACAATGGACCCGAAAATTGGTCCAGTGTATATATACACACACACACATATATATGTGTATATATAACACATTCGAATCCCCAGTAAGTAAAGTGTTTGTATGTGTGTCGCGCGTTNGTATATATATATATATATATATATATATACACACACATATATATGTGTATATATAACACATTCGAATCCCCAGTAAGTAAAGTGTTTGTATGTGTGTCGCGCGTTAATTAAAACCAATTAAAAAGAAAATAAACTGGAAAATAAACTGGAAAATAAAATCGCGTACACAACTTATGACCTGGTCAAAGACGTAGTTTTCAAAGTTGCAAAAACACATTTTTTTTATTCGGAACTGTGCTAGTATCGATATAACTCTCTGTCATATATCGCGACCAATAAAAATGTGTTTGTGGCTGACGTTGTTGAGAGCAAGTATTATTGACGAGACTTTGGAATACAGTCTCGAAAACGGGTAATATTTCTCACGCGTGAGGGGCTGGGTTTCCCGTATAGGCAGCTTTTTTTCTTTTTTTTNNNNCCCTGTTGTGAATACAGTGTAGATGAGGACCTATCCTATTAGTTTTCCCATCAGACCAGTTGCAAAATAATTACAGTGCTTGGCGGGCCACGCTCGCTTCTTACATAAATCGTGGGTCACTTACGCAGTCTGTTTATTTACCTGAATGCCTTAACATTACTAAACGAAATAATGTGTAATTTTACTGCGCGTTTTACGCTAGTGATAGTTACAGTTAACGTTAAATTAGGTGATCGCATTCAAGAAGTACATTAAAAAAAAATTTTCCTGATAAAATATTTAGTCTGCAGGCCACAGTCTGATAAGTCGAGTGGGCAGCTGATTGAACTGCTCTGGTGTAGATTACCAGTCACTTCCTGCGCACGGATGGGTTATGCATTCACCAATAGTTTTTCTCTAGTCACGGTCAGCTATACCTCCATGACAACCCGTTTCTTTATTTGGTCGTGCCAGTTAGAAATGTGTAACTTCGACAACGAACATATTTGATTCGCACGCAGACACTATACCCTACCCCCTTTTCTATTCTTAAAAAAAAAAAAAAAAAAATNCCCCTTTTCTATTCTTTAAAAAAAAAAAAAAAAATCAAACAATTGTGAACTGTCTATTTAACCCCTTTTTTTAAATTCTGTTTTTGGCGTTTCCTTTTCAAGGTCATACTGCGGTATCGCAATTGTGGCAACCTATGGTTTTTTTTTAAGCGACGCATCTGCAAAGGTGTTGGCTGGTTTTTTTTTTTCAAAAGAGACGCTTAATCCTTTTAGTAACAGTGGTTTATATTTTGTAAGTTGCACATAATGTGAATTTAATGATGTATACAGTACACTGGAGAAAAAACAACGTTCAATACGTAAAGTGCATAACGTGGTGGGAGACATCATTCGTTGTTTAGAATATATTCCGTTATCCGCATGAACAGCTGCTACCAATAACATCGAACAAAAAAAAACATTTTTATTTGTCCGGAGATATGACAAGAGTGTTATGCTGCTGATACTAGTACAGTTCCAAACAAAATAAATACGTTCGTTGCAACGCCTAAAATCAAATCTTTATGTATGACTGACCAGAGATAAATAATAACAATAACACAACGTGAGATAGACTGTACGCAATGTCGATAAATGCAGTCCGTGCAGTGTCGGACCCTGCGTTACGAAAATTCCGAGCGCTGGTGTCGAGATAGAGGATGGCTCGTTTCAAGGTCACCAGATGCTCGTGCGGGCAGGTTTAAGAAGGAGGGGGAATATTATGAAGAAAAAAAGGGGGGGAGATGTTGGGTCGGTTTGTACATCCGTAGCCCACGGCCTCGCGTTGTGATAAAAGTCGGAGATAAAAAAAAACTGGCATTACCATACTCTGGCGACGAGTAACAAGTAAGTGTCGCTACTCAAGCCGTAAATATTCTACATGCAGTGTACTTGTGCCATTACTTACAGGCTGTTTGCTTCGGCGACGGGCAGGCCTACCGCTGGCAGCGAACTGCGAAAAGAATTTTACATCTTTACGTCTCAATAAAAGCGTGACGTTTAAATTAGTGCCAAATGAATTAGGCTTCTGTGTGTTGTATACATATTAGAGTGACACTTTGCTGAATACTAACATATATGTGTTTCAATCGGTTTCGCATTGTCACCCGATAGGGTTCACGTCTTTTTTGGTTCCATGCTTGGGTAAATGGAATTGGAAAGGGCTTATCAACGTCCCCCGGTGTTATGCCTGGAAGCTTATTACGGGACGGCATACCAACTAACTTAAGACAACTTAAACTAACACCCATGCCTTACCTAGGATTCGAACCCAGAACCTCGCGCACCCCAGACCCGGCGGCGCAAACAACCGAGACTGCGATACGGGAGGTCCGTTGCCTGGGTAAATGTCGCAGGAAGTAGGTTGCAATAAGAAACTAGGCAGTGTTTACGCCATGTTGTCGATTAAGCGCGAACGACATCACATCTACGTTACATGTTAAGAACTATACGTGTGTCACTCCAGTAATTTACAAACGTACAGAAATATTGTAAAACACTTCTGTCAGTCAGTACGCCAATCCTGGGAGGGGGAGGGGATGGAGAGGAACATCACACGAACTTATAAAATTCTCTCTCAAAAAAGGTTTACGACGTTACTCGGGAAAACTTCCAAAACTTCGAAGCCTTGGCGACTGCTACGCTTTATTAGGCCTATATTGCTTCTGCGATGTTTCACGGTGGAGTGGAAGCCAACATATAGTTCGCTTCAACCTCGGCACAAGTAAAATACAGATTGAGAAGTAAACTGATGGAAAGGATCGTTATGTGACAGCACGGCCTCAGCATTTTGCAATTGTTGGCTTCGCTGTATTCCGAGGCACGAAAGCATTTATCGTCCATTCATGGATACTTCCAACTTTTCTGAAGCCTTACTGAAGTTCTGCTTTCAGGCAATTTCTCCACCTCATATAAACAAAGCAGCTTAACTAAATCTAAAAAATTACACCATAGGGACAACGCACCCCATCCATGCATGAGAACTACTTCTTAATATGAATTGCCAACACACCTATTTTTCTTTCTGTTTTATTAATGTTAATTAAAAACTAAATATTATAATTTATAGACAAAATATTAGTAAAAGTTCAATCAAACCAAAAATAAAATACTGTTATGTCAACAGAAGTATAAAACGCTTGCGAAACATGGCATATCTAGGAAACGACCAAACGCGTATTACATGGCGTGATTTTTCGAAGGTTTGATTCAAAACGTGTGAAGATACCGCGAATAAACTATACGAATGCGCGTCAGAAATAAGACTACTGTTAGATTACAGTGGAACAACCAATATTTTCCAAATACACCGTCATGTTTAATTGCTACTAGGATTTATATTTTCTGCGTGCTTTTAGTTGTGTTACACAGGAAAATAAGTCTGAAATTTTTTTCGCGCGTTATCTTATTCCCAGTATTTTTGCGAGCAAATGTCTGATAACATAGTATTCGGGCCTGTTCTGTCGGTAGTGGGAAACAACAAAGTCTGGAATTGTTCCCCTGACGAGATAACGATAACTGCGTTGCTCACCCAGATGATAAAATTCTTCTGAAGCCGCGTCACATACGAAATTATTTTAATGCACAACTGGAGGTCGTTGGCCCAATCTCGACAGACTGCTTGCTATAGTTTAATGAATAGGTTTTTTTAATCTCAGTTTGAGAGACGCTAGTTACTTGGAGCTATTTTCCTCTTCTGATGAATGGGGCAAAGATGCGATAAGGGCGAAACTGGCATGAGCATCAGGTAACCAATCGCATCTACAAGCAATGCACTGAATTATCGTCGTGCTGCGTGTAACAAACTGTTGAAAGCGGGTGACCCTACAATTTTACTGAAGAAAAGTTTGTAACAACACTGTAAAAATTTTTCTAGTAAACTTCCTAAACATGAATGGAAGTTTTTAACTTATACATGTTAGGGAAATGATACCACATATCATGTTGCAAATATAGAAATGTTGAGAGTCTGTGCTGTACACAGTTGGAAACTTCCCTGCGTATTTTAACTGTTTCCTTAGCAAATGGAGGAACGCTACCATTGATGTATCAGAAACGACCTTACCATTCACGGTTTCATACTATATGTGTACACCGGTGTGGTAAATTGTCTTAGTTCAACGCAAAACCCTGTAAAAGACTTGCAGTCATTCAACTGAAACAGTTTAAAACTAAACAACTTAAAAATGCTTTTTTTTTTTTTTACTATGCTGAAGGCCTAGTTCAAATGCAAGAACATGAAGAGCCGAGGTGGAATGATAGAGCAGGAGGGGAAAAAAAATGGAAATTCCGAAGGAGAAAAGGGAAATTCCTGAGGGGAAAAAAAAAAAGGGAAATCCAAGATGGCCCATTTACGAGGAATGACAGATCATGAGGTTCCGATGTGACGTCATCAAAGACGATTGCCGTGGCTCCCGACTCCCCGTCAGGACGCCAGTTGGCGGCAGGGAGCCGGGTGCTTCGAACATGAACAGTTACTATCTACTTTGAAAACTTGTAATCCAAACTATTTACTAAGTAATTCACACGCCAAACAGAGCGAACGACTGGAATTTACAAGATACTGAAACTTTAGCCTAATTTATCGTGCTGGTTGGTTCTGTACAGACGCACTGTCACCCCTTCTCTAAAATTAAATCAACCGTACTAGTTAAGGGTTAATANTGCTGGTTGGTTCTGTACAGACGCACTGTCACCCCTTCTCTAAAATTAAATCAACCGTACTAGTTAAGGGTTAATAATAAGACAAGGTGGAAACTCGCAAAATTTCACAAACGTTTCAGGGGTATCTTGGATGTCCCGAAAGTATGTCAGTTCTGTATTCTTAGGGCGTCCGTATAAAGTCGCCTTCATGAAGAGAGATGGCAAGCTGTTGCACACGAGTAGGTATCGAATTAAGAGCCAGCCATTACACACTGCTGCCAAATTATAAACCTAACAGTGGCACCTTGCAAAAGTTGTGCTGGGATTTTAAATTTTCTCTGTTTATTAATGCCGATCCGAGACAGACTCTAAAACAAACAGACCCGTTTCGGATAACGTGTCAGTCCATCTTGAATGGGGTGGATGGCGTGGTTTGTAACAGTAATTACACTGTTCTACGTTACTTTATTTACGTTATTCTGATTACATAAATAAGGCTTACGATAACGTTATCTTAAAGCAGGTTTTGAAAAACCTTAAATGTAACCAATTTACCCCTAATATTTGCGGTATACATCAAAAGTGACTGGAAAGTTGTTTTTAATTTGATGATTCATTCCGAAAACGCGCTAGAAGAACAGGTTCATATTATGATGAACTCGTCTGAAAACATGCTGGTGTTAAATGTTAAGGACAAATTTCAAACGCAAAAAAAAAAAACTGCACAAATAATTAGCTTGAGAACAGAGACACGAAATAGAACTAGCGTTTAGTGAGTCGTTTTAGTGCAGTATCTGATTTTCTGTATCTTCACCTGATATTCCTCTTTTTGTAAATAAATTAAAAAAATTGCTCTAGTAATAATATTGGAATTTCTGTCCGTATTCCAGATGACGTAGTTTCCTGTATACTCGGTCGTAAATAAAATCTTAACGCAAAAGGAAATTTTCAAGACGCATTATCACAACAGACGAGTGCCTGTGTGTATTGACATACACGTGTATCGATCGACATACAAATAAAATATCCGCCTTTAACAAAACGTTTCTAAAAATGATTCCGTTCATAAATGCCGGTAACGGACTACGTTCGAAGCTAAAAAAACATTCTCAAAATAATAGTCTGGAGATAACAGCTAGTACCGCCATTACTCAACATGATGCGTTGTAGTAAAGTTTAGAACATCTCATGTCCTTCATCCCCCCTCCCCCTATTATCTCTTCAATTTGTTTCTGTCACTTTGCTTTTGTCAGCTTGGGATTAACGATTACAACTTAAAAATAATACNGATGTCCTTCATCCCCCCCTCCCTCTATTATCTCTTCAATTTGTTTCTGTCACTTTGCTTTTGTCAGCTTGGGATTAACGATTACAACTTAAAAATAATACGATAAGACGTTGGACGTCGATCCACAAACCTCCGAAAGCGCCTGAGCCTTCTCACTGGGTTCCATTGATAAGATCGATTAGGCTTGTTAGCCACGCCAGAATGAAAACTGTTTAAACAAAAAAAAAAAAAATAAACGTACAGCAACGACGCATGCGTAGACTGCCACTTGAGATACGCGGATCTACATTTTTAACACCTCGTCCATTACGAAGACGTCGCTTCTTCCGATTTCCTCTTAGACTCCTGGACTAAACTGTAATGTACGAGTTACAATTTTTTTGTCGATAAGTATGACCTCCTTTGACCAGCGAATCACAATCAGGCTCACCTGATACAAATCGCTCGGCCTAACGATCTACCGAATTGCTAGAATTTCGTCAATTTCGATTCTTCCCTCGACCGGTCGACGCTGCTACTAGTGCTGGAAACGGTTGTTTTGGGTAAAAAAATTTTTTTTTCAATCACCGCGACCAACGTGCGTCACGCAACTACTCTGTGCGTAGCTCGAAAAACGCGGGCTTTGTTCGGCGAGATTAGAATTTTCCCGGAGTGGTCCCGGTCGCAATCGGCGATGACTAACTAATAATCTGTGGACACATTCGTTACTAAACTCTGCGGCAGGAATTGTTGGGGCGTTGTCTCCGAACTACTAAGTAGGTCCGTCGATACAATCTCGGCTAAGCAAAGAAATGACGCTTATACGTATAAGTTAACGTTATTTTAGCACTTAAGCCTCACATAAGGCCTCGTTAGTTGTCATATGGGTATCGTACGCGGTTGTCTGTATTCTAATTTTAAAAAAAACTCTAAAATATTTTGAAGTAAATATTTTTTCAGGACAGGAATTAAAGTCCATATTTCGTTGCCAATTTATAAATTTGGTTACTGAAAGCTCGTTGAAAAGTTTCAAAGAAGGCGAATGTTGGACATTGTTTAGCCTAAACAAGTAACGTGTAATATATTTTGAAACGTGTTTAATTAAGACAATGCAGCAAAAAAAAAAGAAATATATATATTACGAATAACTGGTACGTTCTCAGGCATGGATTCTTCAACAAAAAATTTTTCTACTGAAACCTTGAAGTCTGTATAGCATAGTCGAAGTTTTCTTGTCCATATTTTAGACGGTGACTTCAGCATGGTGGGTCTACGATAATATTTCCCGCCTACTACCAGTCAGACACAAGCAAACTCCGCCTGCCGCTTCTTCACTCTGGAGTCACTCGAAGCAGCGTGGCCAAACCCGAAGATCACGCAACTGTCGCAC